>VNJS01004416.1:0-11753 GCA_008042575.1 Drosophila watanabei
GCACATTTTAGTCTGGTTAGTAGACAAAATAAGGCCAGATGAGATTGATTCCATAATTTCAGCTGAAATTCCAGATGAAATAGTTGACCCAAAATTGCATCCAGTATTTCAGGAAAACTCTGTTTTGTAAGTAAGCAACATGATGTATCGAAAATAATATAATATAATAATTCATGCTTTATTCAATAAATGCTTTTTTATTAAATACGGATTCGATTTGTTTGTTTTAAAATCATTTTATACAAAAGATTAGGTCTTTTATTTATCGATGAGGCAGTACGAAGTCTGCCGGGTCAGCTAGTTTAATATATAAAATAGTTTTTATTTATTTGATGTAAATTGTTTTTATTTAATAAAATAAATAATAAATTTTCTTTTAACCGATATAGGCAGCTGCTAACAAAAACAAAAACAAATTTAAATAAAAAGAGTTTAAGCTTTAAATCAAGTTAAAATAAAAATCCTTTATATATTTCATATAATAGCATCTGCAAATTCTTACATTTGGTAAAATATTTATTATTAAAATACCAAATTAGCAACGCAAATAGTTTCAACATTTAATTTTTTTATTTATTTATATTAAAAACGAATTAAGCTAAGCAAATGATATAAAATTCCAAATGCCATCGCTCCAGATGTTAAAGTGTACGACATGGAACCCGATACTTTTCCAGGACCCATAATTATGTTTTTGTCGTCGTCGGGCTTGTTGCAGTCAATGCACTCTCCATTAATGTACACCTTGCCCGGGGTGGCTGCAATTAAAATGTCCGAAAAATAAATAAACATATATACAGAATAATGAAATCGAAATATATATATGCATATCAATTACCGTTAACCACAGACAGCAAACAAAACAGCAGCACCACAGCCGCGGAGATTTGGAGAGGTTTCATGGTTTGACTTGCGATTAAATCTGAATGCCAATGCGAGATTACTCTGCTTTTTATATAGGTTTAGTATATAGTATATAGGAACATTAGGGTGTTTTTTACAGTGTTCTCTGAAAAAAATGAACTATTTTAAAGGCTACGATTTTTTGGGGTTTTTACTGACTACTGTAAGCAGAGCAATTCAAAATGTATTTAAGTGCTTTTTCCCTTAAAAATATATATATGTATTTATATTATATAAACATATATATAATTATATATATTTCTAAAATAATTATAATTATACTTTGGTTTTAAAATTTAAGTGTTGACATCATAAAACTTAATTGTTGTAATACAAGGCTAGGAAAGACTGTCTATATTTTAAAACCCACTTTGTTAACATCTGTACAAAGTACATAAAAACATTTATAATATTACAAGTAAATATTATTTATAATATTTGTAGGTATTAAGAAAAAACTGTATTAACTCAAAAAACAACTTATTTCTTTAAAATAATTATTTTTTCTATAATTTTGTGGGATTATTCATTAATCTTCTTTAGGGTTAAAAAAATATACACATTTTTCAGGGTGTATTTAGAAATATACTGCATTAGGCTGAATATTAAAGATGCTTAGAATTTAAATTGTTATTTGAATTTCAAACAAATGATTTATTTTGTAAATTTGTTTATATAATTGAATATTTCAGCTGCTGCGCTAAAAGTTTTAAGAAAAACCCCTGAAATGTCTGCAGAATGTATTTGTTTTCCCAAGGCAATCGAAATAAACATTGTTAAGTTTCTTTTAATTATTTTTTTATTGCATTTTCATTGAATTATTTGTTGTTGTTTTTCTTTGCGTCTACTTAAATATTTATGACAAACTATTATATGGCGGTGTGCATTTTCTAAATTGACCGATAGCTGGATTGTCTTCCTCCTCCATCTCAGCGACTTTTAAGCTCGAACATTGCAGACGCGACAGTCGCCGTTGATGATGACATTGCCGGGATTCAGGGGAGTGGCTGTGATTTAGGAAATTAAATTATTAGTTTGTAAGATTAATTTAAATAGATTTTGTTTACTAACCGCTGGCGAGGGCAACCAGACCCAGGACAAAGGCAAGCGACAGGAACTTCATGTTGAAATAGTTTTGTGTTTTTTTGAGGAACTCGACGAGTGAACTCTGGAGGATTGGCAGCTGACAACTGATACCCAAAGCAGAAAACTGCAGGGCTTATATACCCCGATCGCTCTATAGCTTCATAGCTGCTAGACCGAGCTGCTGCGTCTTATCAAGCTGCCGCTGGGAAAAGTCTGTCCGAGATTGGGATTCGCCCAGAGGCAGCCCCCAGCCAGGCCAGAAATTCCCCGAGTGCAGTTTTACGTTCTCAATGAAACCCGAGCGTAAACAACAACTGTCGGCTGATAGGCGGAGGGAAATCTGTCCCGGAGCGAGATTCGATTCACGTGCAGCTCAGAGATTCGAAACCTGATTTAACCTGGACTGGAACTGGCGCCCCTCCGCCGTGATTCCACGTATTGCGACTCGTTCTGCAGGCAAAGCACTTGCTCAAGTTTACACCTTTGATTCCTTGGAATCAATTACGCAAAAGTAAACGTGTAAATTAAGAACAAATGAATTAGCAAGAACGGGCACTAATCGAAAGGTAATGAAAATAAAAGGAGAGAGAGAGGCTTCGACTGCGAGATATCCGATGAGAAAAAATATTGTCTTTATATAACATTCAAAGAAATTTTGCTTTATTGCACTCCGATTCCCTAAGCTATATTTATTAAAGAAATGTTCCCATAAATCTATTAAATATAGCCTAAAATATTTTAATACATTTCGTGATTTGTTTAAGCGGTAGAAGGAGTCATAATTTAATCGAATTTTTATTATTATAGTATGTATTTAGATGCTCATATAGCAACCGACAAATGACTAAATCGGTTCGTCTAGTGTTGCTAATCAAGTATATAATGGAGTCCAAGATTATTGTTTCTGCCTCATATATAAAACACCCATGTACCTTACTATATGTTTAATAGGTATAATTAATTCGCTTAACCTATATTTCCGGTTTATTTTTAGAAGAAACCTGCATTAATAGTTTTTCTTCGGAATCTTTAATATAAATGCATGTATTATTTATTAGTTCTTTCTAATACAAATTTCAGAATATCGTAAACAATTTTTCTATAACATAAGAGTATGTGAAAAAAATAAATACATTTTTTTTTAAATACAACAAAATTATTTTTAAAAATCTGTCATTTTCCAAAACCACAAAATCTTATTGTTGCCCATTTTTACCCACAAAAAAGGTTTTAATAACTTATTTATTTTATATAATTTTTTATTTTATATAATTTTGAAGTAAATTTAAAAATATATGTATATATAATACATATATAATATATAGATAAGTATTTAATAAAACCTTTTTTATTTTTGTGTGAATTTCCAGAAAAGCTTATTTTATAATAAAAATTACTTCGACATTTTTATCAATTTAAATAAAATTAAAGCGGGAGAAAAGTGTAAAATTTACAAAAAGCCCTAAAACTATCATAAAACTTAAAAAATCAAAATATATCCCGAGCTAAAATAGACTAAAATATTTATTATAAAAAATTTTTATTACTTGCAACAGTGCGGATACGTAATATATACAATGCGGATGTAAATAACTCATCCGCACTGTTGTCAATAATTCCAAGCACTTGGGCACCTAAAAGTAATGAAGTACCTATCATTATATAGGTATATATTCATTAATATATATTTTTAAATACTAACAAGGTGTTGATCTATAATTATTACGCATTACAAAAAAATGTAAAAATGTTTAAGCTGCAGAGTGAAAACAGTCAAACACATGATTGCAATGTTTTTTGTTCAATTTATTTATTACTGTCATTGATTTAAATTGCGTCTTTAAAAATTATATATATATAAATCAATTCTCTATGCAATTTTTGTTGATATTTCATCATAGATAGGCTTTAGGTCGGTGAACTTGAGTTCGTTTTGAGATAAGTTTTAGGACCTTTAACGATGCCAAAAGCCATAAAATTGTTATTGATTTTGCTGAAAGTGTAATAACCATAATAAAAAACAACACAATGGTATTAGTTGTAGTTTTCATTTAAGTTGTTGTATTATTGGCATTGTTTCTAAATTCTATGTGTCACTTTAGTACAAATTTGTAGCATAAATAGAGTGGTGTCTTGGGTGTGAGGTAAGCTATGGCCATGTATCGATCGTCGAGATCGGCGAGAACTTCCCTCTACTTGCCGCCGTGCACATTGCAGTACTTGCAGTCGCCGTTGATGATCACATTTCCGGGATCGGGCGACAGGGGAACAGCTATTAAAAATATAATTAAAATTGTAATTAATAAGATAGTTAATTAAGGAAGAGAAGAGTCTTAACTTACCGTTGGCCAAAGCAAGCAGACCGAGCACGAAGACGGTGACGACGGAGAAGAATTTCATATTGATTCTGGAATGGGATTTCTTCCGGCTTGGAATGCTAAATGCTCTGCGCAATTGATTGGCTTGAACTGATGCTCTCGGTCCGACGCAGTTGATCTTATATAGCGGCTAGCTGGGATCGGAACAGATCGGTTCGAAGCGACGGCGACTCGAGTGCAATGGGCAGTCGGAGGCTTCTGATAACCCCCCGACGTGTTTGGGAAAACACAGAAAGGTTAGCACTCTCTGCTATGCGCTATAAACATCGTATATAGTAGTATACCTTTTGTTTTTTTTGCGTATTTAAATCTGGAAATTCCAGTCTAGTGTTTACGCCAAAGTCAATAAGTCTGTTATGCCAAATAGCAGGTAGAAGCGAATATTATTAAACCTCAATTTGAGCGAAAAAGGGTTCTAGTCTGTGCTTGAACATTGGATAGTAATGTAGGGAATTTTACGATAAAATTTTAAGCTGGAATTTATACTATATATTATTTTGCTTATTTACTTTTATTTACACTTTATTTTACATAAATACTTGCAACCAGCAGCACAAGTTAAATAAAAAAACAAGCTGTGGTAAGCCAATAACAATTTGTTTATATTCTTTGCATATATTTTGACATTATAAAAAGTGTATCGACTAATTAAAACCCGTTGAATAGATGTTAATTAGGAAGTGAACACGTGTTGCTTGTTCTAACTTAACAGGTAGTCCATATATAATTCATTCAATGCTTGTGTAAAACATTATAAACGCAAATGTTTAATCAAACAATTCTTAGAAAGCTACTGTTTATTCATTGTATAAAAGAAATAAATGCTACTTTTAATTAGTTTAACTTTGTAGCTTATCGGAGAGGTAGTAACGCTTTTAATGCAAATATAATTTTTTATTAGCCAAATTCAGAACTATAAATTCATAACTAGAGAGAAAAGTCCCATTAGTAGAGAGTGGTCCATATAAATCGAAAATACAATGAACAGAATTAGATGGACATTTTAAATATCGAATAATATCGAAATTAACCATAACATATAATAAAATATTGAATTTATCGAAATACTTTAAACCAATTTGCTTGTAATATAGCTTACTATTAAATTCAAAAAACTGTTAAGACTTCATTAAGTACATTGAAAGTACTTTGAAAATATATCATACAGATTATCGATTTATCGAAACGTTTGAATATCGGTTTATATATCGACCTTTTGTAATAAATATTGATACAGTACCTTAAAAATTTGTTTGTATTTTCAATATTTTCTGAAAATTAAAAATAAATATTTAAACATTAAGTTTTTACTGTATCAACGATACATATATATATTGATAGATACATTTTTAACTTGTTAAGGTATCACATAGTCGTGTCTCTTTAATAACTATAGTGCAAAATGGGAAATTATCAAGTCTATCAGGACATAGCATCAGCTACCTCATAGATTTCTAAAATACATATAAGTAAGCTAATCTCTTTAGATTAATATACGTTAATGGAACAGTCAATAGTTCAGCTTTGTCTCAAAAATAATATAGAATTAGAAATAAATCATCTCTTAAAGCTCTCACAGGTGTAGAGAGGGCGTACATATATTCAATAAATCGTGCACACTCTCGTATTTTTGTATATATTTAATTATTTACTTTGTATATTTACACATTTCAGATCAAAAACCAAGATTGCAGTCCAGCTATAAAAGAAGGTGCTTGACCAGACAGACGTCGATCCAGCCAGTTGAAGAGTCGCAATAATGAAGTGTCTGACGTTATTGATGATTTTGGTTTTGGCCTCATTGGCTTATGTGCAAGGTTAGTGGGAAATTTAGGAGAAATATTAAGAATATAATTATTAAATAATTCTCCCTCCCACAGCCGGCAAGGTAAGCATCAAGGGCGAGTGTATAAACTGCAATGAACACCCCACCACCACCACACGCAAACCCTCCTCACCTGCCCGAGGTCATGGCGGCAAGACAACGCCCAAGCCCAGGACTCCGGCTCGCAAGAATTCGGATTCGGATGAGGATGACGATGATCTATCCGGATGGTCACTGCATCAGACTGCTGGCGGAGCTCAGCACATAGCCAGGCGTCACAAGCGTCAGTGGGGACGTGGTTGGAGCGGCAGCGATCAATATATCGGCGGCTGGACAGGAAATGGTCCCATTACCACCATCGATTCCCGAGGCACACCCGACACATTTGTCCGTAACAGCGACTGCGTCGGATGCAACATTCGGGGTTGAGCTTGGGATGATACTCAGAAATATAAAATCATTATGTCGGAAGAGAAATTTTTAAATAAATTAATTACTTATCACCAAAATTACTTCAATCTTTGTTATTACTCTAAGGAACTCTATGCAAAAAAAAAGAAACAAAAGATCTTAGCAAGGTCAGAAACTGCTTTTTCAAAAGGGAAGTTCAAATACAAGAAATTATCTATAAATTGATACTGATTTGGTGTTTCACGTGAAGACAGAAATATACTTCGATATTTTAGCATTTACGATAAATTGTTATATCGGAATGTGGCAAAGATACTTGGCTAAGTTTTAAATATTATTATTTGACTCGAATATGAGAAACTGAAATTAAGTTTAATAAAAAAAAAAGTTTGAATTAAGTTTAATACAAAAAAGATCATTTTTAATTTGATTGATTTTATCGATAATATCGATATTTTAACGACAATATTTATATTTTAACGTTAAATCAGATTTTTCTAAATTTGGATATATAAACATTATCAATAACTAGACGGCAATATTTACTCTTAACTTCTATATTCTTCTGATATACATACTTTCAAAGTAAGAACCCTTTAGAAATTTTCAGGGGCCGTAATCATTATGGGTTTCATTTAAAAAATCACGTGATAATAATTACACATTGATTTGTATTTTTTTATAATAAAGAATAACTAAAATTGAAAAATTATTTAAGTAAATACTAATCATTATTATGATTATTATTAATGTAGACTTTTATTTTGACCAAAAAAACAAATATCCAAAATAATTATTATTATTATTATTATTGATGATTTTTATTTTTTTTGTTCAAAAATAATGATTATTATTGATTTGTAAAATTAACTTTAATTTAATCATTATTATTGATGAATATAAAATCTGTAAACATAAAAATCATCTCGGAAATGGATACACTATACAACAAGGACGCACATTATATTATCCTTTCTATTCTAAGTATTTTTATCGTAAAAATGTTTCCGATAATCATAATTTATGAGCCCTGGAATATTTAGATCAAAGCAAGACCTAAAGAGAATGATATTTAAAAGTTATTTAATATTTTATTTAATCTCTTTATTGAATAATAATATCATAGACTCAAAACAAACAAATATTTCTTAAAAAGTTCTTTGTTTTTGTTTAATAAAAACATTTACTATGCTTGCCTTTATACAATACAACGATCCAGTTCGATTTCAGCTGAAATAATCATCTAGCTGCGATTCTGGAAAACCCCTTTGCACAGAATTATCTGCCAATTGAACTGGTTTCCCGGGCGATTCCCCACTTCGCAACTTGGCGGCTGTGCTCGGGACTAGCAATCTGGTTTCTAAAACAAAGCAAACGAAATCGCTTAAAAGCTTTACGAACTCGGGCGCCTCCAGCAGATTCGTCTTGCATCCAGATCGAGAATGAAGTGTCTGATTTTAGCCTTTGCCATTGCCGCTGTTCTGGTGTCCCTGGCCTCAGGTAAGCAGACAGGCGATGGTCCTCCTCCTCCTTCTCCTCCTCATCATCACACTCACTCATTATATCAATCCTTCACAGCCGGAACCGTGGTTATCGGTGGACGATGCCTAGACTGCAGTCCGCCAGTTGGGGAGAAAGTCATAGTCGGTGGCCAGGTGCAGAGTAGGGGCCAACCGGGCCAAGGAACTGTCTACATTAATTCTCCGGGTGCCTATCCAGGAGCACTGGATGGTCCTGCTCGTGGGCCACCTCGTAGGATAGCCGCAGGAGCTGATGGCACCCGATATCCTGAGGGCTTCAGTGGTCGTATTCCCGGCAACACTTACCTCCACAACACGGACTGCGTCGGTTGCAGCATCAGCGGGGGCGGGGACTGAAAGGCAATAAAATAAGCTTAGTAAAAAAATTAAACTTGCATTTCAAATTTTAAAATTCTATTTGCTTTTGTTTTTCGGAATTTTTTTAATTAATTGTCTGTTGTATAATAGAAGAAATAAATTCGCAAAGAAAGTACAAATATCTAATATAAAAAGGCAGATACTTTTTTATGTAATTTATTTAACAAAATCTCCTGACATACTTTTTTTAAATTATTATAACACCAAACAAAACAACTAACAAACAATATAAAAACTAACAAATGTATGAACCCTATTTACATTAATTTTACATATGAATTAGTTTTCTGTCAGAGTTAATTGAAACAAATACCAAATCAAATCACAACAATTTTATATTTAATTAATTAATTAACTGAGAAATATATTTACAATTAAATCGCAACAAATTTATATTTATAAATAATTCCCATTACACTTTCCTATATTTCTTTGCATAAATGTCAGGATTAACTATATAATTATTTAAAATCTATATCGAAAGTAGGTGTAAATAATTTTATTACCAAAGAAACTAGAAAAAAATGTCGACTATGGGATACGTAAGGTATGTAAAAGTAATGTAAATAATAGGAAAAACATCTTTAAAACAAATTACTAAGGTTGACAAAGGTTATTAAATTTGTTTTACTTTCAAATTATTTGTTTTGGTTACTTCTGTCAAGAAAATAAGAATTTTATAGAAATAATATTGAGATTTAAGAATTTTCTTCAAGCAGCTGGAGTTGCTCTTTGTTCTTAAAGATATAAAATGTATCAAAAATTTATAATTTATTTATTTATTTATTTTTGTAATAATTTTTAATTTAATTTAAATTTAATTTTTAATGTAATTCATTTAATTATTAAATGAATTTTTATTTAACAAAGCAAAAAACGGTAGCTTAAGCATTAATATAGAGATAAAGGAATGATGTTTAAAATGATGTGAAGTCGAAACCATGCCCTTATTCTTCCTCATACAGAAATTTTGCGCTCCAAATATCAGTTATAAACATTTAAAATAAATAAATGGCACGTGGTGACAAAAATTTGGTAGAAACCAAAGAAGGTGCATAAATCCAGTTTGATTTGTTTGTTGTTTATATCTCAATTTTAACAAGGTTATTCAACTGCCACCAGTAACAAAATGACAAATGTTAAAAATGTCAAAGCCAATCCTGAAGACTATAAGATACCGTGTACTTACTGACTTAATTTTATATTTAAAGGTGTTCTGGAACTATTTTTCTAAAAATTATATTAATAAAGGTGTCTTAAAAAAACTTAAAAATAATTCTAGGAACTATGATATCTAATTTTATCAGGTTTTTATTAATATTAGGATATAAGTCATTATCAATGATAGATGTGAGATATATATATCATACATTTATCTAAGATATAAACCACCTTTAAACTTTTTTCTTATTGTGATAAATATGTTATTAAATCACAGCTCTGAATAACAAAGGCAATACTTTACGTCATTGTTGGTTTTTACGCAGTGCCTATCAGAAGTGCTGCTAAATATATAAATTGGATTGCGAAGCTGGAAAGCAGAAGCTTTAAAGCTGGGGCCTCAGTGATATTGCATAGGTTATCAAGTGCGACGGGGGTTTTGCATTCATTCAGCCGCTCTTTGGGAAAATCCTAAGGTTCTATAAAATATTCAAGGGTATTTTCACTTGTTCTTGCCTTACTCACCCCGAGCAAAAGCTATATAATGGGACCATTACTGTGGCCTCTCAGTCAGTTTCTCATCTGAAGTATCGCCGCAATGAAGTATTTCTCGTTATTTGTCGCGCTTCTGTCGCTTCTTTGCCTCGCAGGTTTTGGAAGTGCTGGTAAGATATGGACATGTCTTAATACCTCATTAGAATCCTTTGTTAATTAATTTATTTATTTTAGGAATACACATTCCCAAGATAACCATTCGGAATGGAGATATCACTGTCCATGGAGACTGTCGCGGCTGCACAGCGCGAGCCACCAAAAACTCGGCGCATTTATCAATTCGCCAGTCTTACACGTGGAGGAGTCGAGGTTAAATTTAGTTAATAATTTAATACAACAGTTGTAGTCAGTCTTGCCATTTATGTTTAACTTTATAACTATGTTACTATACAACAACTATTCTTTTGAATAAATTATTAAATAGAATTAAACTAATATTTCTCTAATAATAAAAGAGTGCGTTATATTGTTTATTTAGTAATTGGAGTTAATTTTCTCAAACTTTTTTTAGGGTTTATAAATGTTTGTAAGATCGAGCATTTAATATAAATATATAAACAAACATATAAACAATAAAATAAATTATATAATACATATAAAAATAAATATCTAAATAAACAACAACAAAAATTAAAATACATTAATAAAATTGTAAATGGAGTTATGACACTACATTTTAAATTTTACTATTTAAGGGGATTTCTCAAATAATATTCAATTTTGGATAAAATCGCCTAAAATAATAAATAACTAATATAACTAAACTTATACAATAATAAATGGTTGAAAACATATCAATTCATTATAAATAAAAGTCGCGTCTTTGTTTTGTTTTGATTCAAAACCGACTTGACCTCGAGTCTGTAGAAAGTTCTAATTTTTTCACTTACTAATATAGGTCGCTGCTAACAAAAACTTATTTGGTATAAATAAAAGCAATATAGTCAAAACAAATACTTTATACGTTTAATAAAAAATTTAATCAATCTATACAACATCTTTATAGAAAAGTGTGAGCTCTTCATAAAGTAAAAATCTCATGAAGCATAAACCTCATGCTGAACTACTATAAACTATAACAACATGTATAAGAAGCTAAAAGTATTTATAAAATAATTATCTGAATAAGAAAAGGATCTCTTCTAAAAACAATTCCCTAAAAACACCAAAAGCATCTCACTTAGTTTTCTTAAAAATCCTTCTGCAAACATCTTTTTCGGACAGCATTCTTGCCCACCTGAGGGTTGAGTTCACTTCACGGCACTAAATTAATAATAGCCAAATTGCAATGTTCTCGTAAATTTGTCGTAAAACTCAAGCCGGGGTCGTAAATCATTCCCGGGGCAGTGTGAGGTTCCGTTTCGGCTTCTGTTTTATGCCTCATTGGTGGAAATATTTCAACAAAAAGGCATAAAAATTGCCATCATATTTGACTTTACCCGGGCCATGCCTTACACGTGTTTTTCTCATTTTCCTTGCGGCAGCCATTTCCGCGTTCCGCCGTGCCGCATTCCCCGGTCCTGAATCCGGTGTCCG
>VNJS01004419.1:0-17415 GCA_008042575.1 Drosophila watanabei
CGGATGGTGCTACTCAAATGCACAGAAAGCGGAAGTTTTTGCTAACAGCTTAGAGGAGAGATTTAAACCTCTTGACCTTACAACGCCAGTCATAGAAGAGCAGTGGAAATTAGAATGGAAGAGCCATTCCAAATGTGCTTGCCAGCCCAGCCAGTAACACTGCCAGAAGTGAAGGGGCTAATCAAAAAGTTAAAAACCAAAAAAGCTCCTGGAGAAGATGGACTGGACAATAGGACATTGAAGCTCCTACCCAAGAAAGCTATCCTATTCTTAGTTCTATTGTTTAACAGCATACTCCGCATAGGGCACTTTCCAATGAGCTGGAAAACTCTAACTCTAATTACAATGGTCCCAAAGCCTGGTAAGCCTCACAATGAAGTGGATGGATACCGCCCAATAAGCCTGCTTCCTGCGCTTGGAAAAATGGCAGAAAGAATCGTCCTTAATCGGATCATTCAACTTGAAGCGGTGAAACGCCAAATACCAAAGTGGCAGTTTGGGTTTAGGCGAGGCCATGGAACTCCGGAGCAATTGCATCGAGTGGTGAACTTCGCCCTAAGTGCAATGGAAGAGAAAGAATATGCGTTAGCCGTGTTCATGGACATTCAGCAGGCTTTCGACAGGGTGTGGCACGACGGCCTGCTCTTCAAGTTGAAGGGCATACTGACTCCTCAACTGTTCCAGCTGGTAAGGAGCTTCTTGCAGGCCAGAAGTTTTAAAGTGGTTGTGGATGGAACTGAATCCTTGCTGCGTCCAATATGTGCAGGCGTCCCACAAGGAAGCGTGCTTGGGCCTACGCTATATACGCTATACACAGCAGATATGCCAACCGCTAGTGCGATAGCAGGGATTGATGAGAACGATGTTCTTATTGCAACGTTTGCCGACGACACTGCTGTGCTGACGAGGAGCCCAATTATTCACACAGCTTGGCAAGCTCTACAAAGCTATGTTCACAGCTTCGACAACTGGGCAAAGGCGTGGAACATAGGAATCAACAGCAGCAAGTGCGCAAACGTTACTTTCTCAACGAGAACTAAGTCCTGCGGTCAGATCACGATGTCGGGCTCTACACTGGAGCACAAAGGGTCCCACAAATACCTGGGTGTCATACTTGACAGGACGCTCAACTTCCAAGCACACACCACTATGGTGAAGCATTCTGTCCTGCAGAAGGCCAAGAGGATGGAGTGGCTGCTCTCACCGCAGAACAAGTTGACCCTGAGAAACAAGATGGCAATATACAAGGCGATCCTTTGCCCTATATGGAAATACGCTTTCCAAATATATGGCACTGCAGCGAAATCCAATTTAAACAAAATTAGGGTGGCGCAAGCCAAAATATTGAGGAAAATTTCCGGCGTCCCTTGGTACATACGAAACAGGGACATCGAGAGGAACCTGAAGGTCCCCAAGGTCGGAGACGTTCTGAAAAATTTGGCAACCGGCTATGTGCAACGCCTTGGAGACCATCCTAACGCATTGGCCAGGCAATTAACAGCGCAACCGACGAGAAGACGCCTGAAAAGATGCCACCCAGCCCATTTACCCACAAGGGTCATAACATAAATGTATATAAATGTAGCAAAATTTAAGATATTGTCTTAGTTGTATAGTACGGTCATGTGATCTATTTGTTTTTGTTTTTCTATTTTTAACTAGATTAAGTTGCTTCAGCGGTAACAGCAAACTAGTTAACATCAAATAAAAATTTTTACCAACAAAAAAAAAAAAAAAAAAAGATGTTGAAGTTTTCTTTGAGTTTTTTATTTTATTGATATAAGCGACAGCATCAGAATAAAATTTTGTTTTATAGTATTTTTGTCTGCTTGCGTTTCTTACTCTAAAGAGCTTTTCACAATTTTCCTCCCAAAACTTTTTAGGAATATATCTGTTTGTGTCAAATAAGTATTTTTTGTGAACTTTTTAAAATGTCGTAGTTAGTTAGTGGCCTAAGGTGGAGATTTGAATTCTTGATTATATTTTGTTATAGTTGGAGAAGAGGGGTGTTGTTCTAATTATATTATTATTGGAAAGTGGTTACTGTTTGAAACTTTAGAATTAATTAATGTCCATTTAAGTCTTATGTTGTTTTTATTAATTAGACTTTAGTCTATTGCTGAGGTAATGGGTTATGTGAGTACGTTGGTGAGTTATTATTAAAATAGGAGAAACCTGGGCTCAGAAGGGTATTTTCCAGATTGTTACTTCTAGCGTCTTGAAGAAGATTGCCCCTGTTGCTTGACTTAGCATTAAACCTCCAACTATAACAGCAAGGTCGTTAGTTTGGTTTGCAATGTTAAAAATATCGATACAACCATGTTCGAAGGAGTTTAAATATATACTAAGCAGCATAGATGCTGAAAATGTTGACATTTTCTTTTAAGTTGGTTGTGCTAATACCTATTGCTTCTAAAGTGCAATTGCAATTAATTTGCCAAAACAAAATATATTTTTTTAAGTATACTCCAACTACTCCAAAACCATCAACAAGGTTTGCATACCAAGTTATAATTAGCTAAGCTGCACATGGAATTGTTAGTTACCCGGATTTCTGGGAGCAAAGCAATGTCTATGTTGTTATTAATTAGAAACAAGAACGGAAGCTAACTTCGGCACGCCGAAGTTTGTATACCCTTGCAGAATTCAATTGTATAAATTAAAATCTATCCCAATATACATAATATCATATGAACTACTTTCATATACATAAAATTTTTACAGTTTTACATTTTTTACATTTTTTACATTTTTTCACATTTTTACATGTAAAGTAAAATGTAACTTTCCACGTTTACCGATCGTTTGTATGGCAGCTATATGATACAGTCGTCCGATTCTTATAAAATTTACAACAAAATTCTGAAAAAATATGAAATACAAGTATCTCAAAGTAGAACAAATTATGTTGAAAACTGACAAAGCTATAATTTTTTTTCTGAAAATTTCACGACCGTTCCTATGGCAGCTATATGATATAGTAGTCCGATTTTTATAAAATTAAATGCAAAAATCTGAAACAATATAGAAAGCTCATAACCGAGAGTTGATCAAGATATGTTAAAAAACAGCGAAGTTATAATTTTTTTTCAACAAATTTACGGATCGGTTGTATGGCAGCTATATGATATAGTCGTCCGATCCGGCTCGTTCCGACTTATGTACGAGTGAGAGTATATAGAAGACTATCTACAAAGTTTCATTTAGATAGCTTTAAATCTGAGGGACTAGTTTGCGTAGAAACGGACAGACGGACAGACAGACAGACAGACAGACAGACAGACAGACGGACAGACGGACATGGCTAGATCGAATCGGCTGTTGATGCTGATCAAGAATATATACTTTATAGGGTCGGAGATGACTCCTTCACTGCGTTGCAAACTTCTGACTGAAATTATAATACCCTGCAAGGGTATAAAAAGGTCTAGCAACTGCTTATTATTAGCCGTTAGTCTTTGAATGTTATATTGTAAAACTTTTAAAGCCATAATTTATAAAGAGAGCAGGAATTAGTATTGAAAATATATAATAGCAATAAGAAGAAATAATAATATTAAATATAACAGAATAAATTGAATAAAAAGAAAATAATTAGATTGATAGTTTTTAAACAAATATTTTATTATTAGTAATATCATTCGTCTTTTCACTTCACAGCGAACGGTCGTGTTTTTGTTTTAAGCTCCGAATTTGTATTTTTATTTGCTTCCCATTTGTGCCTATTCCGTTTATCCCCACTTAAGTTTCGTTGCTTTGAGCTGCAGCTAAGTGGTTCCAAGCTATTCCGCTCTCTTGCCTTCACTCTTACTCTCTCCCTTTAACTCTTCTGCTCACCGTATTTACGAATTCATTCTCCGGCACAGTGGTCACTGCACAGTGGTTGGGCCAAAAATACTTCTAGTAAAAATATCACTATAAAATTAATACCAAAAATCTAGAAAGTTAAAAAATAGGTTATATAGGCCGTCTATATCATATAGCTGCCATAGAAACGGTCGGTTAAAAATCAACATTTAGTATATAAAACTTTTTTGTTTTTCAAGATATCTAAATCGATCTCACAGATTGTATGTCTTGCACAAAAATATATATTCTTACCAAATTTGGTTAGCATCAGAGAACTATATCTTTTATAGCTCCCATACAAAGTTATGCTGCAAGTCTTAATAAAAATCTTTTTTTCCAAGACAGCTGCTCAAATCTTAGCCCCAAAAAGTAAAAACAATAACAAATTCATATATTAAGTAATTTGTTCGTCTAGCAACAAATGCACACCTCTTAGCAGTTTTCCTTTTTTTGTGCATGGTAGTTTTCTTTGCCCAGTTATGAAATGGTCTGAACTTAAGATATATAATATTTAAAAAAAAAAAACTATTAATAAATGAATAAATAGTTTTTAAAAGTTAACCATAAGCATGACCCACAAAAACAGAGCAATAGCACAACTAGTAAATAACCGGCAAAAACTGACTCTAAAGAGGTAAAGACGGTGTTATTTTTACGATTTTAGGCACATCGTCAAATTTCGGCAGAAAATTTTTACACATTTGCTAACTTAAAAGTGCAATTAATACATTGGCATTCAAATCAATTGTGGATTTTTGTGGGGTCACAACTAAAACTTTACCTAAACATTGAAAAGACCTTTAAAAAATAGAGAAAAAACATGTACTTCTTCACATTAATATATTAAAAACAATAACTATTATTAATATATCAAATTATACCTTATTTTAAAGAAAATACCTTTAAGTTCAAACTTCATTTAAATAAAATTTAACATGCACTCGTAAATAATCAACTGACCACTTTAAAGTTCGATTTTGTTGTGAAGAATTAGCAAAGCGCGCAGCTTCGCTTTGCAAATTACATTTTTTGTACATCTTCTATTCAATTTTTAAAAAGTCCTGTTAGATTTCCAGAAAAATATGGTTTGCCATTAAGAAGCTGGGACCTTTTAGAGGCAATTTGTTTACTTTTCGTACATTTTTGTTGTTATGCATTTTTTTATTTTTGGCCTATGGGCGCAACCACTGTGCATTAATTTGTAAAATGTCGGTGAATATTGTCTGTGCAATTAAAGGCTGCCAAAAATAAATTTTGCCAACTGATCCTCGTCCATATTGCTGGTGTTGCACGGTGTCCCTACCCTTGACACCGCAGATATATTCCATAATAAAAAATACACAGGGTCAAACAAGGCTCTGATTACAGTACTTGTATTTTTTAAAAGGTGGGTCGAAGGAATTCGAATCTCCTTATGTAACTAAGAGTCTTTTCACCTCATTAGTTCGGCCCATTTTGGGTTTTATGCGCTGATTACAACCGCCTCTTTGATTATATTGTTGCTTGTAGAATTATCTCGTATGTAGTATGTAATATCTGTTGTTGTATAAAAGCCTCTCTCGCGGAGCCGGAAAGATCAGCTTCAGACGCACTCAAATGCCACTTAACAACGTTAGTGTGGGTTGTGTCGTGGCTGTTTAAATACAATTGGGTTTTGACCCAACAGTATCTTAGAAAAAAATTGAGTTTTCATTGATCAAAAACGAAGTCTCTAGGGCTGCGCTGTCGACATTTTTTTGTAAATGAGGGTTTGAAATAGTTTATTTACCAAGAGTATGGACGAATTTTTCTTTGGGAGAATACTCGTATTCCTTAAGAGCGGCTATTCCAGCTATTATAGTTACACGTGCGTTATTATCCTCATTATCCTTGTTCAGAGATTTTTTCATTACTTTATTTAATGGATTTTGAGTCTATATATGCTGAGCTACAAGATTGGTGCTGTTTAGCATAGTGGGGTTTGACGTTTTTTTTTCCATGTAGGTTGCCGGAAAAGCGAAATGTCATTGATGTCAATTTCTTCAAGGACATGAAAGAGTGAGTGGTATCTCATTTTAGTTTGATTTCTTGAAAGGTTTTCCATAGTCATCCATTTTTTTATGGCGTATGCTTTTATACGCTATAAATGATTTTGTTAACAGTCAGCACAAATATTTTGTGAACATTGCTGTTCCTTTTTGTGAAATGCATTTTCGCTCTTGTTGTATACAATGTTGAGCAAAATGCCCAAATAAAAACCCCTAAAACATTGGCTAAATGGCACAAAAGGTTTCACATTTATTTAAGTGTAAAATAACACTATCGGGTCTGGGATTTGTACACCCAAATTACCAAATTTTGACTCTATTTGTGTTAACAAAATTATCGCTATTGTCCCTACCTCTGGTCTTAATACGAATAATACTATGTATTGAAACAGGAGAGGTTATGTATTCTGCAAGTTTTGCGTAGAAAAATTTCGCGTGCATATTAAAAATAATACTCATTTTATAAATAAAATGTTTGAATATTTTGCGCCTAAAACCAAAGTTCTTTAGGACAGAAGAAACAATACTGTTAGCTGTTTGCTTTGCAACGCCCGTAGCCTATTTTATTGACTGATATTATGTCTTTTATTTTAAGCTTAAGAACCACTTTTAGCTCGAGCGCATTGATAAGGGCTCTTGAATAATTACTATGACTTGTTAAAACCGCTTTCTTCTAAATTCAATTCGCTTACTAGCATATTTTACTCGCTTATTTGCATGTTAGATTGTTCGATGTCCATTTGAATTTCCGCTTAGCAATTATTCATTTCTTCGAAGCTAGAATCTGTTATTTTCTTTTTTTTCATAGAAAGATATTTTTAGTTTATTAAAATAGTCTGGCTCCATAGTGGGGCAAATACCCTTGGCCTCGAAGGCTTTTTGTTTGTCGGTATTTTTACCCATATTAAATGATTTTCACAACTCAAAAGAAAAAGGAGGAAGAAAAAAAAAATATATATATAAGGAAAATTTTGTTTTTGTTAGCAGCGACCTATATCGGTTAATAAGTAAATGAGAACATTCTCTAGACTCGAGGTCAAGTCGGCTTTGTAACAAAACAAAATAAAGGCTCCACTTTTGCCAAAAAAAAAACCAAAAATAACTTGCAAAATGCAAGCAGAAGCTGTAGTTACGATAACTTCATTGGCGCTAGTCAAATCATCAGACGACTTGCTGACGATCACCAATTTTTTTGGTGCCTTACCCTACATTTTGACTATAAATCGTTGGATATTATAAGCGTCGATGCAAAGGCAAAGTCGCGCTTTTGTTTATTTTTGATTCAAAGTCGACTTGACCTCGGGTATGGAGAATGTAATAAAAGGGACATTTTTCACAGGAAGACAGACCAAAACTTTTTTTTTTGTATATATTGTTTGTTTAAATAATGCCTTTTCTTTAAAAAACAAACGCGTGCTGCACAGGCCCAACATGCACAGGTTCCCTCCGCAGAAACGTTATCTTCAAACACTGAATGGCGTAAACGTGCTGCACAACAGCTAATTAATGTTCGTAATAATCAAACACAAGATAAACTTGCCGAAAGATATGCATCGAGACGGGCCTAATATGCGGAAACACTACTTCAGAATAGTAGAAAATTTAATAAAAGCAGAACCCTACCTCAGAATAGACGAAATCTTGCTAAAAGAAGACAAGCTGTAAATTTTGACTTGGATCTACAATCACCTAGAAAGATTTCAGCTTCGTATGTCAGCATTGCAATGCACTCTAGTGTATATTGGAATCTGATGGATAATATTGCGGCGGTAGCAAAATAAAATTGCCCGTTTTGAGGAACCCGCTAGAGCAATTGTATTCGTTTTTCTTTGGAAATACAACCCAATAAACCATTTTCTGACTTATGCACAAAAATATAATAGATCCTATCAAATTTTTGTAATTTAGTGTTGAAATTGTTAACCAACAGTACAGCCAGTATTTTAAGGTAATAGCTTTCAAAAATTATTACCACCAACTAACAAAGATCATAAGATTCTTCCTTTTTGTTGGTGATTCGGCAGTTGAACTAAATCAGCGTTGTGCTATTTTTACTGAAACTAACCGACAAATTATCGGGCAAGTGCAACATCTTTTGCATGAGCATAATAAAATGGTCAGATTGTTTTAATCCAGATTAAATTGAATGCATTCCGACGACCACAAAAACATTATCAGCGCACACAGGAGAATCTCTGGAAGACAGGCAATTAATTTTTGAAAATGTGGAATCTCGGGATATTATTCTTAAATGTTAAATAATGGAAAATGGAAGGAGTGTTCAAACAATAGGTGAGAGTTCTTATGGATTACACCGTTAACCAGAAGGTTTTTGGCGGAGTATGCTATTGGCTGCACTCGATTTAATGGCAGAAACGATTCGTTTGCTAAGAATTTACTTTACTTACTTTATGCTTATGAATGCTTCTATCTTCGTTTGCTTTTGGTAACATTACAGGGCCAACATCATTTAAACCACTGCGTACTGTGGATGTGAACAACACTTTTCGCGGGCTTAACAACGTTTATATTTTCACGAAAACAATACACATTGAGATGCAACTTTTTCTGCACCATCGAATCCCAAACACTGTCCGAATGTTTGGGATTATCATATCGATATGTCATCCGTCGAACCCAGTTGAGTTGCGGGACAAATAAAACAATGAGATGGCTGATGACATTTTGTACAGGGTTTGCACAACCACTTCTATGTTTGATCTTGAAATTAGCGACGAAATGCGCAACGAAGCGTTAATTCTTATTGAAGGCATGTGTGTTCTCATGTGAGGCAATCTGCTTTCGACATTGGGAATGCCAGCAACAAATTGCTCAATGCACAATTCATTCAATAGAAGTTTCAATGAGAACAATACTATTACCGAGATGAAATGTCTTAAAAAATATTTTTGGTTTTGCTGATAAAGTTTATTGACTATGAAATGGGAGGCATTTACTTTATCGATTGTTGCATCTTCTGGCATTGCTGCCACATTGTCGGAAGTTGGCGACTTGCACATTCCACATTGAAGCTGCCTATGAATCTTCTTTCGGCAGCTATTTGGTCAAAATCAGAAATAGCATCTTCCGGCATTCCAACAATGTGAACGGCGGGCGAACTGCACATTCCGCATTGACAGAATGACGCCTCTCCTGCTGAACTCTCAAGATAACTGTTGGCGCTTGGCGATTGCAATATTCGTGTTGATGCTTCGACTGGTTTTATATCGTTTTCAGTAAATGTTTGCGAATGTGGAAAGCCGTACAAATTAGGGTTTGTTTAAATAAAAAAAAAAAAAAAAAAATTTAAAAATAATACACAAATCAAGATTTTTTTTAGGTATTTCTTTCTTAATCATTACCTTTCTCTTTGGTAAGGAAATCATCGTTCAGGCACAATATTTTTCTGGAACTGCCAAAAAGACTCGCTACGGTGCGGCATTCCGCAAAGAATCCCAAGGAGCACAGGACAATTTCGATTCGCTTCTCCAAAGTTATAGTTAGATAAAAAAAAATTTTGCTTGCGAAGATATGAAAGCCGTTAAACCAATCGCTGCGATTGGGCCCCAAGTTTTGCAGCTCCTCATTGCTCATTCCGCAAAGAATCCCAAGGAGCACAGGGCAATTCCGATTCGGTTATCCAAAGTTATAGTTAGATAAAAAGAGAATTTTGCTTGCGAAGATATGGAACCTGTTAAACCAATCGCTGCGATTGGGCCCCAAGTTTTGCAGCTCCTCATTGCTCATTCCGCAAAGAATCCCAAGGAGCACAGGGCAATTCCGATTCGGTTATCCAAAGTTATAGTTAGATAAAAAAAAATTTTGCTTGCGAAGATATGAAAGCCGTTAAACCAATCGCTGCGATTGGGCCCCAAGTATTGCAGCTCCTCATTGCTGATAATATCAGGTTTTTTTGACTTGATCATATTCCTAAAAGTTTTTACTGTCAAAGAAAAACTGAGAACTAGCTGCCAAATAAACTCAATAACGCAACTTTATGCAGTAAAAGAACACACATTCTGCGTTTTGATAACGATAGTGTAAAAAGACTATAAGTCTTTATCGCACGAATTCCAATAATTCCAAATAAACTTCCATTTTAATTCATTTTAAAGCCGATAATAGCAGATTGCTAGTGCTAGTGCTGCAAGTGGGGAGTTATTACATTCTCGAAGAGTTTCGGAATAGCCGATAATTTCGAGATCCCAATATAGTTAAGGGCATTCGTATTGCTACCTTTTTTTATGGAGAGGAATAGTAAAGGATTCCTTACAAATAAGGTGCTATTCCGAGGTTTCTAGAGATAAGGTAAACAATTTTAGAAGGGGGTTGCACAAAGCACGCAGCCCGGTATTCCAGCGGGACCCGGTGAATATACGGGGTTGACGCGTTGAAGATCTACCCGTGGGTAGATCCACAAGATCCAATTCAGCTACTTTTAGAGTCTGCCCTTATAATTTATTTATTATAATGGCATGTGTATGGTAAGATGGGCTTTGGGTCGAGATAGTCCTATCTAGCAATCAGGCATGGAAAATTTGTTATACTGTATTTTGTTAATTAATTCTAAAAGACTTTCGCATAAGGATCATTTAGTAGTTTTAGGCGATTTAAGTGTCCTAGGACTATTTAGTCCTTAAGTAATTCCACGAATACACTTTTATCTTCAAAGCAACATGCTTTTATAAACCGTCCTTAACCGCCTCCTTGACCGCCTCAATTTGTTTGTAGACAGTCAAGCGGCGATAAGATTCATGCTATCGTCAGCGGTCAGTTCCAGAAATGTTCTGGCATGCAGGGAGGCACTACATATCCTAAGCGCGACTAAGTCAGTGAGGATCTACTGGGCTCCCAACCACTAGGGGATTGATGGCAACGAGACTGCTGCCTTGCAAAGGAAGGCGTCGGACTGGAGAGTGACAGAATAGAAAACGTTCCTGTCTCACTCACTCACTCACGCTCTAGAGGGCTAGAAAGACAGGCCGACGCAAGAGCAAGAAGCAGATAGAGGAGAAACTCCACAACCTGCAAAATAACGAAAATCATCTGCAAAGAACGCAACGAAAAACTTAGTCCCTATGTGCTCCATCTTTCACGGAATGATTGCAGACTTTTAGACCTTTAGGTCACTGCCTGTCTGCGACGCCCGCAGCTAAGCTGGTCATCACCGACAACGCCAACTGCCGAAAATGTGATTAATCCGAGGCAGCCGAAACCTTGGAGCATCTTATGTGCAAATGTCCGGCTTTAACGAGACCAAGAATGAGACACCTGGGCACCCCGATTCTGGCATCGCTAGAAGATTCCTCCAAGAGGAAACCTGGCGTACTACTTGTCTTAGCGAAAAACACCTTGATCTTCAAGGACCTCTAAAACCGCGAAAACATTCTCTAGGTCCGCCCAGAAACAATCCGACAGCTAAGGGCCATACTGGCCTATGCGTGGCCCCATGAGGGCTGTCCGAAATAACCTAACCTATCCTTTGTTAACGTATTTTTTTATTTATCCTGCTATACGCATGAACACAATCGCTTGCTTCATCCCTCTCTATTATATAGTTTCCACTCAAAAGCGAAAGAGTGAATTCCTATTCCGCTCCGTTAACAGAACTTTTTTATTTCGGTCTCTTCGTTTCAGGTTAATCGAAATCGCAAGCAAGCCAAAAGACAACAACGTTTACGAGAGATACTTTCTGAGAATTTTTGTAATTATCTTTGAGAAACAATTTGAATGAACAAAACAGTTAAACTTTTTATGTGAGTTCTGGTTTGCATCCATTAATTGACATGGATAGAATTATTAGAGTAGGCGAAAGATTGCAAAATACCAACGCCAGTTTTGAAGTGAAACACCCAATTATAAAAAATGATTGTAAGGAAACCTTAAATGGTGGAATGAATTGAATAAAAACTTATAACATCGAAGCACAAAAGGTAATGGGAAATCTTCTAAGATATACGGTAACAATGCCATACCCATTTTAAAAATACGGGTTTTGAAAATAAATACCGTATTAGGTGTTCGAAAATAGAGGTCAGAAAGTTTATAAAGGATATACATATAGCTGTATTTGTTTGTATGGTCACAAAAGGATTACACTTGAATGTATTAATGGCGCTATGA
This sequence comes from Drosophila watanabei, assembly GCA_008042575.1. NCBI lineage: Eukaryota > Metazoa > Arthropoda > Insecta > Diptera > Drosophilidae > Drosophila > Drosophila watanabei. Next base: position 12,000 of record VNJS01004419.1, read on the forward strand.
CACAGTAATTCAGTTTTCATTAATTAGCTACTTCATTAAGACCTTGAAAAAGACTATATGTCTTATTTTTCTAGGAATATTTTGGTAATGCGACTACGGTCACATCGATTTCAAAAGGTAAACAATAACAAGAGCCGTATTTCTTGAGTCCTCGTCGAAGTATTTCAAAATTGATGTATATAAAAATCTTTAAATGTATATTTGTAACATACTAATGGCCACAATTTGTACAAATAACACCACAAAAATTCATGTAAATTAATTTTGCATACTAATGGCCACAAGTTGCACAAATAACACCACAAAAATTCATGTAAATTAATTTTGCATTGCAGGAACCTTGGCACCGAAAACATATTAGTTTTGTTCATTTTTGCAGCCATCGTGCAGTTTAGTTTTAGCAAATATCTGCAAAAAGCAAAAAAAGAAAAAAAAATTATTTGTGAGACCATTTTGTCAATGAGCTGGCTTTTTAATTACAATTTTGCTCAGTAAAATAGTATATTGTTATCGGTCCAAATGTGGTATCTAGTAAATTTTATATATCTATCGATTATTCGCGGCTAATAAAGTTTGAATACATTAATGATGCATTAAAAGTGCCATATAGCCATCTTACTCGCGCTTGTGTAAAACCCTATAGCGCTGTCAAATCTTTAATGAAATCTCTAATTAATGCTGTGATGTCATACTAGTATAAGCGGCTTAACTACTGTTGCCTTTTTAGCAGCATTTAAAAGGTTTTTCGCAAGATAAGGAAAATATGCTACTTTTAATTTTGATGTTGAAGGGATTGAGTTGCATTTTATTTCCACGACAGGATCTCACCTTGGGGGTACTGGGAAGCCGGCGTAAATATAATAATGTGTATTATTATTATTTTTTTAAAATATTATTTGTTGTACGTTTATTGTTATTTATTCAATCTTTTCTATGACTTAAAAGACTAACAAGTTTTCCAATCTTAATATTACGTTAATTTATATTAAATTGACAGGGATGGGATGTATTAGTAAGCAACAAATCTGGTGTTCGTTTCTTTTGTAAAATCACTTGGAAAGTATAAGTTAACTAATAATATGGAGCGCATTTTACAAAAGGGTATGTTTAGTGTTTTAAACATAAGTATTTTGAAAAATAGTGTGTCGTACTTTATGCAGACTCGGATTCGGATATGGAATTTGATAGACCAATTTGTAAAAGAAAGGAGTAAACCAAATGATAAGAAGCGTTTTGTGCAAATGGGTATGTTTAGTGCTTTTAAACATAGGTATTTTTAGAAATTGTGTGTCGTACTTTTTACTCGGATTCGGATATGGAACTTGCTAGACCAATTGTAAAAAAAAAGAGTAACATTTCCGAAGTTTGGAAATACTTTAAAAGATCAAAGGACAACAAATTGGCAAAATGTCTTGACTGTGGCAAGGAGTACAAAACAAGCGGGAACACAACCAATCATTGTTCATAAAATATTGCCGAAACATTGCGAAATATTGTGTCACTGGAAGATCCTAAATAAAACAACGTGCATTGTAACAGATAATGCGACCCCCATGGTTAAGGCATGCTTTGCGCATACGCTAAATCTGGTGTTGCAAGATGCATTAAAATTTGGATGACAAACCACTGAAAGATTTAATTAGCAAGTGTAAATCAATTGCGAGATTTCTCAAGCATAGCATAATTGCGTCCAAAAATTTTAATTGGCTCAAGAAGGTACCTTGTACACTTTATTACACGAAACGCCTACAATATGGAACAGTTTTTACCTCATGATTGAGTGCATATTAAAAACCAACGATGCCATTGAAAAGGTTCTATTAGGAACAACGAATGCACCTCTACCATTCTTTGCTGAGACAATTCTTATACTAAAGAATATTGAAAGAATATTGGCTTTTTTTAAACCGGCAAGTGGAAAAATTTGTTGGTGGAAAATAAGTGACCATATAGTTAATTATACCTATGGCATATCGACTATACCGAAAAATTGAAAATGTTTTTCTAGAAACCATACAAGGAAAAAATATGCAAAACGTTTTAATTAAATCAATAAAAAACGTATCTCCTTGTATGAGCAAAGGAACGTCTGCAGGATGGCCACCTTATTAGATCCGCGATTAAAAAAAAATGGATTTCAACACCAGTGTTATGCCAAACAAGGAGCCACTTTATTTGAAAATTAGTTGGCAAATTATACTTTCAAGGAGCAACCAGTTGATCTGCCCGTCGCACCGAATACAAATTCCCCAGACACGCTATTTGATTTTTTGAGTGAGCGTTTGACCAACAAATTCGGAAACGCACAATCGGATGCGATTTTAATTAAAAGGCAGTACTTGGAGAGGGCAATTGCGTCACAGTACGTAGACCCTTTGCTATGGATAAAGGTATTCCTAAGAAACAAGTTGTTAATAAAATAGAAATACATTTAATTCCAGGTTAATCAATGTGATTTCCCATCCATAAAAAGCATGTTTTTTAAATACATGTGTATTCGATGGTTCAAAATTGACTATCGTCACACATCGATGGGCCCGACTATCGATAGTTCTCCATCTCTAATGGGAATCATTTGGCTGTAGGTGAGAGTGGTAAATTGTCTGGCTAGTGGATTTGGGTGACTTGATTGCCTGCAAACAATTTCTTCTTTTAAGGGATTTATATACAGCTCTCTGGATGTTCTCGTTGCGGATGTACCAGGGGGCTCCAGTTATTATTCGTAGGATTTTTTATTGTACTCATTGAATGATGTTTATGTTGCTGCTGCTTTCATTTCCCAAGAGTTCCAAACCGTAGGTCTAAATCGGCTTTAAGCACATTAGAGTAAGACAGCAAAGGCTGCTGGCCTTTAGTTTTATATGTGTCTTCTTTGTTTCGTTGACTTTAATCCGCCGGCCTGTTTGCCATTTTTCAACAGCCACCAAGTGGTCTTTTAAATTTTCTTTTACCGTTTTGGAGAATTTTGAGAGGCTGAGCAAAGGTTGAGATGAATGTTCTTAGTGGCTGCGAACCGGTGAACCTGCCAGTCTCTGCGAAGCTTTCGTCTCTCAAGTAGGAGAGCTTCTATCTGGGCACCTAAGCGTCCAATTCTTGTAGGGTGTGTGTCCTAGGGCTCTGGCGTGGAGTGTTTGGCGGCAGGGAACATTACGTTTGTAAGCTGTTTAAGCTACTTTTCAATGACAGATTTATAGGAAATTTCAGGATCGAGTTCGATGTATGTACTTACATATTTTCGGTAATGTCGATAATGTACGGTTGTTTATTTGAATTTGCGGGCCAATATGTAGGCCTTCGCGGTAAAATTGTGTCTAGCTTATTTCCAGGATTTATAATGGCTTTGTATAATTGGTGCTTTTTGGGATTGGTAAGACGAGAACCCCAGTTAGAACTGTTTCAGAGAGAAGCTTTATATCGATATTATGGCTGTTGTGCAGGAACACGCCGATGGCGTGCCAGAAGCATACTCTTAAAGAGTCAATTTAAACAGACTTCTGTTTGATCAACAGTTCCATTAGGAGGTTCATGTTATAGGTAAGAGTAGAGTAGCTACTGTGGATTCAAGGCCACTAAGTGTTTGTGGAGGAATAGCTTGATTTCGCTGCATAGTAACTGGTTGGTATAGATTGCTGGGGACGCAATGCTACCGGCTGGGCGGTAGATGTTCCAGGGTAAAGGAGAGCGCTGGCAAATGAGACACCAGGATTGGTTGTTGATGGTTTAAAGATGTTTGGTTGGACAGAATGTTGAACAGTGTACGAATGGCTGCGTCTGTGTTCTTGAGTTCTATGTAGACAGGACAGCCCGGTAGTTTGCAGTGTGGTTTGCGCCGCAGTTGCTGCAATTCTTCAGATTAGGGTCCTCTTTATTTCCCATAATTCTTCTATGCAATGCAAATCTCCACAGGCGACACTGACTGGTCGCAGTGTGCAATATGTTTTTGTATCCCCATACTCCTGGCAGTTTGTCCACTGTACAGGGCCGTTTCTATTGTGCTCCTCTACGGTGATTCTTTGGTAAAAAAGGTATTGCAAAATGTAATTAGGGTGTACTTCATGTTTCTTTAGAGGTTTAGTTTCTGGCGCCGATTCAATTTAAAAAAACGGCTGCTGGATTCTATTCCTGTTTGTTATGAACTTCACAAAGACTTTTTCCTTAAGGCCTACAGTTATTTCTTCTATAGGGACTGTCGATTCTATACCTTTTAATACAACTTGTAACCCTTTTTCACTTTTTAGTTGGTAAGTGTAATAATTTATAAATTCATTGTCAACGGAACGGAAGTTTTTTTTTCATTGTTAATCTGCAGTTTTGTTTCTGATATATTTCCTCCTTTTAGAATGGTAATAAAGAAGGTTTTCGGCCCAATTACTTGTTTAATCTTTTTCATAAGGTCTGAACAGTTGTGTTTTCCTAATGTAGATTGGAGGTGGCTTACAACTTTCATGACTTCTGGCGCTTGAGCCTGATCTTTGTCGACCTCGCCAAGTATTGCAAATTTGTTTTCGGATCTTCCTGTGGTGGTGTTGCCTATAGTTTTCGGCACTTTTGGCAAGTTTGGGTTTACTATTTTTTGTGGGCTGAACTTTCTATTGATTTGTACATACCGATCGATTCCGGTCTGTAGAAGCGTATTGTTTGTATATGTATATATTGTATATGTTAAAACCAAAAAAATTGCAAAATAACATAAAAAGCTTATATCTCAATTGTCAAAGTGACTGTTAGGAAAGGTCAAAGAAATACATAAAGCTTAAAATGTAAATTTTTGTGTAGTGAAGGTTAAAATGCAAGAGGCCTGAAATTTTCGTCCGATCAATAAGATTTTCGCTCTTATCGGCATAAAGGCTGCCGAAATTAGTTATGGCCATGCTTATGTTGAAACTATTGTATCAGCTATCTTGCGAAGCTTTTATCAGGAAGCCCTCCCAAATATAAAATAGAAACAATAAATAAAACCTTAGCCATAGATCTGGATTCAAATGGCGAAGTAGAAAGTGAAAAATCTTGGAATTTGGTAGATTTTTATAACATGGATGCTTATTTTTAAATAATAATGGAAGTGCACTAGTAAATAAATAAAATAAGGCAAGTATGTGAAAAACCTTCGAAGATCAGTGCAATAGATGTTTTAGATAATATTTTCAAACAACTGAATGAGTTGCAAGACAACAATAAATTTTGTATGGCTCTGTGGCTTATACCAGCAGAAGAACAAAGCGCCCCCCTTTAGAATTCATGGTATTCTTACATAATATTCTGTTAGGAATTATGGGAAAAGATGACAGTGTACAAATTGAGAAAAATAAATCAAAACAATCTTAAGGAGGTCATCCCATGTGACGAAAAAAAAAAATCGAAATTTTTTTTTTCCAATTAATATTATCTATAACTTATGGAGAATATGTGGTTAAAA
>VNJS01004424.1:0-26374 GCA_008042575.1 Drosophila watanabei
TTCTTGTTCTTCTTCAGTCCTTTCATTTGCAGTATTTTGTATTCTTCTTGCATTACGGCTTTGTCGGGAAAGATTCGATCGTCTTGGTCGCGGCATTATTAATTAAACTTCACTTCACTTCAATCCACTTGTTAATTATTTATTTAATAGAAATAGTTTTAATATTGATTTCTTACAAATATCAAATTGTCAACCATACGTCATTACATAGCTGTCATTTTACGTCAATTACATAGCTGTCATTTGCGTTTTGTTATTCCAAGTCTGATTCTTTTTTGTTATACCACAGAGGAACGCTGTCGAACGGGATAAAAAGTATCCTATGTCCGTCTCCTGGCTCTAAGCTATCTCCCTACCAATTTTCAGCCAAATCTGTTCTGCCGTTCTTGAGTTATAAGTGGTGTAACTAACACGACTTTCTTTTATATATATAGATTATAACTTCACTGTTTTTCAACATATCTTGATCAACTCTTGTTTTTATTTTTTTATATTATATTAGATTTTCAGATTTAATTTTATAAAGATTGGACTACTATATCTTATAGCTGCCATAGGAACGGTTTGGAAAATTTTCAGAAAAAAATTATTACTTTGACAGTTTTCAACGTAACTTTTTCTACTTTGGGATACAAGCATTTCATATTATTTACGAATTTTGTTGTAAATTTCATACAAATCTGACGACTATATCATATTGCTGCCATAAAAACGATCGGTAAATGTGGAGGTAAATAATATTTTACCTAAATGCGAAAAAATGTAAAAAAAAATGTAAAACTGTTAAAATTTTATGTATAATAAAAATTTTATGTATATAAAACTGAGGGACTAGTTTGCATAGAAACGGACAGACGGCAGGCGGACATGGCTAGATCGACTCGGCTGTTGATGCTGATCAAGAATATATATACTTTATAGGGTCGGAGATGACTCCAACACTGCGTTGCAAACTTCTGACTGAAATTATAATACTCTGCAGGGGTATAAAAACCGGACTCTCATATTATTAAGCTGCCAAAGGGACGACCAGGAAATTTAAAGAAAAATTTTAACTTTGACCGTTTTTAACATATTGCGTTCTACTTTGGGATATAAGCATTCGGTATCATTTCACAATTTTGCTTTTAGTTTAAAAAAAATCGGACGATTATATTATATAGATGCTACAGGTAAATGTAGAGAAAGGTATGAAACTGTGCATGTAAAAAATATCAAAATATTGTAGAACTCAAAAAATAATATGAATAATATGAAAATAAAACATATTATATGTACATATTAGATATAGATAGATTATTGCATAAATGGGTTTATTATTGCAATATTCAAGGCTATACAAACTTCGGTATGCCGAAGTTAGCTTCCTTTCTTGTTTCTTTTTATTTTGCTTTTTTTGTGCAGACAGCTAAAAGACCAGTCTACGAAATCCAGCTACGTGACTGGCCCGAATGCGTACGCTTTAGGGCAGAGATATGGATTAAAATAGCTGCCCAAATCCTTGAACACTCTAAATCGCAGCTCTACTCGAACGAATCGGGAACACCACACCGAACCGAGCCCCGCATGGCGGGATAAAGCGCTCGCTTGGACCGCTGAAATGCCCTGGAGTGCAGGGGCTTTCAACTGCAGTCGGCAGTCCATTAAGTATTCCAAGTCTACATTGACTTTCAGCAGCCAGAAAATGACTGCCAGTTCCTGGGGCAGCCGTCAATCGGATGGGAATTAAGAACGGGCAGAGCTTATTCGGCCGGACACTGACTGCCACTTAGCTAGTTCGGATTGTTAGCTTTTCAATGGAAATGGAAGAAAAATAAGAGTGTTCGTGGTGATAACCACAGAGAAATTTTGAAAAAAAAAAAAACAATTAAATTACTATTGACAAAAGTCTAATCTCACTTATAAGTTACAGCCCTTGAATAATATATACGTATAATTTTTTTTCCTTTAAACAATTAGGAAATTAATATAAAATGCCTAATCATTTTTTAGCTCCAGCCGAGAATAAGGAGATATAGGATATATCGATTTGGCTTATACTGGTCAATATCTACTTGTATATACTTTTCCGTTTGACACCAAGGCACAATACCTTTCCAGTCTTCAGATTCCGGGTATGCTCTAATAAGTATGTCGCTTGGCTAATTTTTAACAGATCCTAAAAGAATTTATTCAAAACGTACCTTAAATTTCTGTTCTGTCCATGAATAATAAAATGTACAGAAATAGACTGAAGGACGGTTGGTTTTTTACGCCCCCGAGGCAGATTATGCCACATGAACAACCTTGTGCATAAGCGCCATCGCAAGTTCAATCTAGAAACTTGGGATTGAAAACTAGTTGAGCACTGCAGAAGGCTCCTACGGCATTACAAGCCATTTGCGTTGGGGCTTTCAATGTGGAGCAACGGGGAAATTAGCTATCTACACATATGGGCTGGATCCTCCGCCCCTTTAGAGGGTGTGTGCGAAAGGGATGTGTAGTGTTTGCCCAGTTCAATGCCGATTCTGTGTGCATTGCCATGGCTTGGTCGCACTTTGGGCCTCCGATGCTAGGCGAAGTTTCCGGCACATGTCCCTGCATTGTTTGTCTAGGCCACCCCGTCACTATTTCGACCCTTCCACCCCCCTCTTTCGCTCGGTGACGTGTAATGTTGTGAGCACAAAAAGTGCAATGTGAAACGAAATGCAAATTTTGGGCCAACTGAAAATGATATTAGGCTACGGAGCAGTCCTTACCCAAGGCCGGTGCCTGGCCCAACCAGCCGCTGGCCCATCCGGGAGTGGCGGCTGCCGTCTGCTGGCCGCCACCCAAGTTCTGGCGCTGCCGGGCCAGGAGGCGCACGGTGAGGCAGTACGTCAGCAGCATCACGCCCAGCGGAATATAGAAGCACACAATGGAGCCGACCAGCTTGTACACCGGATCCGGTATCTGGCAGGTACCATTCACCAGCACCGAGGCGTGATTCTGGAATCGAATTCAAAGCAGATATCAGAGGAGTCCTGTTGACAAACACACATACTGGGCAAGAACATGCAATTAAGCTAATTAAACGTCACAATCTCTGCTAATTAGGCAGGTGCCTTGGAAGGTTCCCTATGGCTGTCGCAGATATATGTACATACTACATTATTTTGTGTCTTTAAAGCTATTACTCACCTTCGAGTACATCAAGCTCAACGGCAGGCTCATGGCGATGCTAAGGAGCCATACAAATACGATTTTAAGGGTCACTCTCCGCCTGGTCTTGTTTCGGCCAAATCTCATCGGGTAGCGCAGCGATAAATAACGGTCCACGGAGATTGTGCACAGGTGCATGATGCTGGCCGTGCAGAAGAGAACGTCCAGACAGATCCAGGTCAGGCAGTGTTCCGAGCCCAGCGGAAAGTATCCTGCGGAAGAGGCAATGGGACGCGGAGAGGGTCAGTCCGGGGGCTTTGTTCTGTTTTGAGCCAGTAAATATTTCCCGCCCGACTTATGACTGTATTAAGTGTCTGCAATATTTTCCACCTATGTGTGCACACGATTTACGATTGCCTGGCAACAATGCAATGCAGGTCCAACTGTCGCCCTGCCATTTTTGTTTAATACTGCTTCGCCCCTTTGCCCCGGGAACCGTTCCCCCTTCAATCGTAAGCTGGCAAATGATATTGCCCGGCCCTCCCGAGGGGCCTTATGCAACATACGACGAGTGTTTCGGGCCAACCCTGGCCCATACATATGCGAGAAGCTCTAGTCCCGGCGCTGTGGCCATCGTTTCGCACAGCTGTTGGACGTCATAACTCAGTGCGGAGGTCCTCCTACGTTTTGCCATAAACTTACAATTGTATGTGCACAGCAAAAAAAAAAAAAAACAGTGTAGCCTTAGATAGCCTCCGAAAATAAGGAGTAACGGTACCACAAAGCAGCAGCTTTACAAGACGACCCGATCTAGCCTGAATCGTAAAGCATTGGAACACTGTACGTTTGTACGTACAATTTAATAATGAATGGAAGGGGAGGCATACATATATAACAATCTCTTTGTGATTAATTTTTGTTTTCTGTGTATTTATGGGTTTGTTTGTTGGGCGGTGGAGGAGGTTGAGCCCCGGAATATTGAGTGAGTGATACTTGTGTTTGCTGCGTGTTGTGGCGTGTGCCCTCAGATTTCGGCGCGGGATTTGTGTCCGAAATCTGGTCGAACATGAATCCGCATGGCCGCTGGGAAAAAGGAATCCCTTAAAGAATAGGCACACGGTTGATGAGCTAAGTTCATTTCACATACAGATCGATAAAAGCATAGAGGACTGAGATGGATTTCATCAAATATTAAAGGCTGGCCACAGACAAAGCGTTAGCTGATCTTCTATGAGCTCTATAAACATTCTTTACCATTTTTAAAAAGATTCGCTGTACAATTTCGAAAACTAGTTTTTGGAATAAACATAAATAAAAAATAAAAATGTATACAACTTATAAACCCTTAAAAAACCTTAAGCTCGGAGCTTGGACAAATCGACTTAATAACGTGCCCTTTTAAGCCCATTTCCCAGTTTCCCAGGCCATATCTGTTGCATACTGTGTCTCCTTTTGCCCCTTATTTTACCAGTGACCGACCATAAGGTCTTGTTTACGGCCGGGCAATATTTTTCCATCCCCATTGGGTGCCCATCAAGCGCTCAAACTGCAATAATGCCCGGGTCCAGAGTCGAGTCGAGCCGAAACGAGAACGAAAACGGTACAAATGACACGGTCATTGGGCTTGGCTGAAAACAGGCCCGTCCCAGACCATTTAGGGCGTAAGCAAAGTGTCAATAAGATCAATTTGGGCAGCAGACGGTAGTCAAGCTCGAACCTTTAAAATGGCGAAATTTGTTTAAGCCGAGAGCCAGGCCGAACTGAAACTTGAAGGCGGCAAGTTAAATTGAATAAAAGCACTGGTGCTGGTCATCCGCAAGGGCGTGGGGAATGAGAAAACCTTGCTTTTTTCCACGAAAGCGGCAAACGGATCCAGAGATTGGGGTCTGTCTGCCCCATCCATTGCCATATTGCTTGGCAGGTCCCAGGTCCCAGGTCCCTAAGTTTTCTTTGAGGCGCAGGACAAAGCTTTTATTTGTGTTCTTGTCTTGCTTTTTTCTGTTCGTTCTTTCGGCTGCCTTTCTTACGGAAACATTTCAACTTACAAATGCGAAACAAATTTCAAACAAAAGCGCAACACTTTGCCGCTTTCCTGTTCCACCGCCGAAGTCAGGGTAAATAAATTTTTAGCAGATTTCCTTTGTGTGGATTTCGTTTTGCATGCCGGGGGTTAAAGTGGGGGGCGAGGGCTCGTCATAAAACTAAACTGAAACACAAATAGCCGGGGAAGCTGATGACGAGCAAAGTTGGCATGAAAATGACTTGGTAAATGAGTTGAAACTTATTTAATTTGTTGTAACTTTAAGTGGATATAAAGCGGACAGTGCGCGAAATAGAAATGGTCGACGGACGACGGACTCTTCTGTCGGGCTAATGATCCGGCTGTTTGCCAAATCGAGTGAATGGCAAAACAGTGCCTACCAAATGGCAGATGTATGTATAGACACAGATACATTGTGGCCGTGACAACAAAAGCCCTTGTGTGCGAGAGCAGCCAAAACAAATATTTGAGAATTTTCCGCGTTGCTGAACTGAGGCAAACAATTCCCGTTGAGCGGACCAAATCCGGATGGAAAATGCGGAAAAATCGGGTGAAAACATGATTTATGAATGGGCCACTGCATGTGTGTGTTTCCCAAATATATGTGTTTATGCCACAGTTACAAATTCTTCGTTTCAAAATGTTTAATTCCTTGTATTTATTTATGAAAGCATCTGCATACTGCACTATTACTGACATATGCCTATTTAGATAAACGATTAACTTATTGTAAGAATAAATAAACTATCAACGAATTAAAGTATTTAGGAAGTTTATTTTATTTATTTGAATTCGAATTCAGAAGCCGAACTATTTACAAGGACCTAATCGCTATCAATTCCAATACCATTATCAATAGCTTCTGCACAACGGACTGAGATTTTTTCCCGTTTGGTTCAGTGCATAAGCACATATGTACATACATACATTTGTGCACAGATACGTGGAAGATCCTTTATTGGACATTTCTGCTTTGGTTTCTGCAGCGGCATTGGTTTCAATTTTAGTTTCAGCTTCCTCTACCAACCACAAGCATGAAATTTGGGGCACAGCATCCCTTCATCAATTAGATACAGCGCTCCTCAAAGCTGTTTGCCCAGCAACCGAAGTTAATAGGATGGGAATGACTGGCCAAAAGGGCTTGGGTTACTTTCCTTTCGCTTAACCAAATGCACTAAGTGGATTTGTGGACTGGAAAACGGGGAAAATGGAAACGGAGAAGGCATTTAAACAAGGAGTTATGACGCGAAACTGAGGAAAATTCTAGCTCACCCCGCCAACTTCTATAATAACACTTGCCATCGTTTAATAAATATTTATTTTATTCACTCTTTCCTTAAACTTTTTTCAAAATGCACAGCTCAAGCAGAAACTTGTCTCCTCATTTATGAACAATTCAGAAATAGCGCAGGCAAGGAGTTCCATTAAACCCCTTTCCCAATTATAAATAACAATATCAAATTTCATGGAAATGTTTACAATTTCTCTCGCACTTGCCTCAATTTAAATTCAATTCTCGGAATTTTGACAGGAACCTTTAAATTTTTTGGCAAATATGCAAACAGAATAAACATCAACATAAATCCCGAACCAATCAAAATATAAAATATCAAATACCTGACGACAAATAAAACTCGCGCACACTTGGGCAAACACACGTGCCACAACTGGAGCAGCACAAATAACAACAAAGAACACAACCTAAATGATTTGTGTCAATAAAAAAGGGCGAGCGATAATAAAATGCAAATATACATGCATATATAGGAGAGCTCGAAAATTGCTGTGATTATAAAATAAGCCAACGCAACTCGTTGCCGTTTATGGTTGCTGTTTTTGCTACTGTCACGCGCACTTGACGCGCAGCAACCAGCAACAATAACAATTTCAATAACAAATCACAGAAATATGAGCGCAACAAATTGATGTCGGCTAAAGGAGTCGGGGCCAAGCCGTGAATTTCATTTCATTTCTTTTCTTTCCTTTCCTTTTATTTCCTTATTTTATTTCGCCTTTGGCAAATCACAACGTCTTACACTTACAATAGGGATAAACAGGCCAGTTTCTAGCAGTGATGAGAAAGGACATTGCTGCATAAACTTACTTACAGTATTACAGGGAGAAAGATTGTGTCCTTTTTCAAAAGTGATCAATTACTTGACAACTTGTCGGTTATTTTAATCCAAATTAATGTATATGACAATGATAAATAATAATATATGATAATGCTAGTAGCCAGTACAGAATAGTGTCAATTACTAAAGAGTAGATATGTTTCGTGATAAATTTTTGGATGGTTATGTTTTATACCCGGAGGCAACTCCGATTTAGCCATGTCCGTCTGCCTGTCCAAGACAATAACTATGACCACATTCTTATCTTCGAGACCCAATTCAAGCTCGTTTTAAAAATGGGCATTTCTCTATATTACTTTGGCGCACTGACCTCAGATGGGTAATCTCAGCCCGTAATCGTTCGGTTACAGAGCCTTAAAAGGATAAGCTTAAGAATCATGGCGCAGTTAAAAAGCAACCGTGTCTTTACGAACTGAGCTTTGGGTACCGAGTACCTCACAGTCGGAACCAAATGCCTATACTTGTCTTTCTTGCTTATTTATAGAAAAAATGAACTTGCTACTTGACAATATGTTAACGAGAAATTAAGCTAATTATGAGACTTAAGACTTAAACCATACTTTTGAAATCATAAAATATCGCAGTAGAAGAACATATATAAACTGCCTTTAATGTTAAAAGCTAATTAAAAAAGATTGATTTAGATCTTCTAATATCTGAGAGAAAATCGAAATGAACAGGCTACGGTGCGGACATAACTAGATTGACTTGAGAGTTGATGTGTTGCAAACTTCTGACTAAAATAAACAATACTTTGCTTAAGTAAGCAGTCAAAGAAATGTATATAACAACCATAAAAATGTTCCCTCAGGAAGTCCCTGAAGCGGAGTGGTCTTTATCCTTGTTGAAAAGCAACGCATACCGCGTACTGAGGCTAAACTGTCAGATAAAAAAGTCGGCTTACAGGAGCCTGCCAATTAAATTGTCCTCGGCTTGAGATGTCGAGTAATCAATCACTGCGATGTGACTGTGCGGCTTGTTCTCAGGACCTTCTTAAATTCGCTCTTTAATTGGCCGATTTCCGACACCTTTGCGCCTCTCCTGTTTTATGGCTCATCACTTCACTTCATAACGTGAGTGTGTATGTGGGTGCTTGGAAACTGTGATTGGGGGGGCGTGGCAGCACCCGCGGCGCTTGTTGACACGTTGTCACCTCGCCTGTCATCCGAATTTATGGGCGAGGATGTCGGTGACTGGTGACTGGTGAGTTGGTCCGCCGGGTCGCCTCCTCTTATTTTTATATTTCACAGTATTTCGCTGACTGACAACAGTTTTTGGCTTTTAGCCCCGTCCGCATGCAAACACATATCATTTTCATTTGCATTTCGCGCTTACCGTTGACACATTTGCATGGTCATGCATATGTTTATTCATACGGATGGATATATGTGGCTCCTAGAGCACAAATATCATCGCATGTGCCCCGCGTCCCTGTCTCTGTGTTCGAGTCTGCGACCCTCGACCCTTGCGAGATGGGTTTTTTGTCAAATAGTTTCACCACAGGGTACCAGCAGATCTGATCGAAAGCTATCACGTTTGCACATTGCTTCGGATATTATAATGATATTTTTCCAGCCCCAGCCCCAGGCCTACAAGGTATTTATTTTTCAATGTGTTTTTTAATACACACTGCCATTGATATTTGCTTTAAGGAATACAACGAAGTCGACTAATCCCGAAATATGAACCGTTGTTTGCTGATGTTAGTTGTTTCCGATGGCTGTAACCGATGTTGCCAACTCTTGTTGTTTTGGGCATTGTGTTCCTTTTTTTGTGTTGTTGGTACTCGTTGTGGTTAAATATTTGTGTTGTCAGCCACGCAAAAACATTATCGCCACGCAAAAAATCCGCAATGGGATTAAAGTCGTCCTTTAATCAAAATGTTTCTGCGGTTGCCTGCCCGAGAGACATGCACATGTTCATGAATGACATGGAAAAAGCGAGATTTATCAATTCATGAATAATTGGGATTGCTTCGGTTATAGTATTAAATGCATATTCTTATTTGCTTTATGAAATATAAAACAAAAATAGCTTTAAAATGTGATGATTGCTCGGATATATTCACGGATATTAAATTAGATAAATTATTACAAATTTTAAAATACTTTTTCAACGGCATGCATCACATTTAGCAATAGTTAGTTGCCTTCACTATACCTTATTTGTTGTCGAGAACTCTTGAGAGTTGTTTTGCAAAATCAAGAGCTCTTGTTAAAGTTTAATTACATCGCAAGAATAATCGCTCCTTTGCAATACTTTTCACCTCTCTATAACGGCTTATATATGGACTTCAAATGCAAAGGACTGGAACTTTTTAGAAGTAGAAGTAGAGGCGGAAACGAGCCAGCCTGGGGAAGCTATTAACATGCATATGATAGACACTTCCGCACAACCGGCTGGCCAGGTCACTTGGGCGAGGAACAAGGAACTCCTGGCGGAACATGCGGTGACTACGTGATGGCAAACAAAAAGCAAATAAAAAGTGAGTAACCTACCGCGACGAGAAGAAAAGAAAAGTGAGCAGGGGAAGTTGTAGATGTGGTCGATGGCAAGTTGGCCCTAACTGCTGCTTGACGGGTTCATCATCAGTCGGGGCGAGTAAATAACCGTGGGCAGAAATCTGCCTGCCATGCATAAAGTAAACTATTTAATGGCCTTTCGATTCCCATCGATGTGCCATAAACGCATTTGCCCCGATTGCCCACAAGCCCTAGCCATCGGATCTCGAACGGAAATCGAAAGCTGTTCACTGAATCGAGGTTACCGCAGGGACGCAGAATGGGCATTGGGGATGGGGGCGTTTGCTGGCTGGGCGGTCGATTAGGGGTGGCGTGGCTCACGACCTTCTTATCAGCGTCGGAGAAATCATTTTCATTTTCCTTACGCAATTTGCCCGACAGGAGGCATCTTCATTTTCAGTCTCACCCTGCAGCGCGGCAGGCCCTTGTCGCCACGTCGCCTCCTGTGACTTTTGATTTTCGTTTCAAGTTCACAGAGATCCTTCCGAGGAGGTGGCGTCTGGCAATAATGCAAATGGCTTTAGCTTCCGTGTGACCCACAAGCTCGCTTCCCTAACTGCCAGCCAACAGCCAGGTAAAAGCTCCTTTCCATTCCATTCCTTTGTTGGACATTTTGTAGTGTCCCTGGCACTTCTATTTTCCGTGAGGCAAGTATTTCCCGAATTTCCTTTGATGTCTGCCAAACTGGCAGCCAGCCGAGATCCAGGTGGCACCCAGGACAAAGGGAATGGAAAAAGAAGGGAGCTTTGCATCTACCTCATTTGCCAAGGTTATTCTTTTTGTGATTGCATCGGCATTTGCATTTGAAATGCCGCAAATACTTAAATCGATTTATATCCGCTTGCCGAAGTCATTAATTCTATATTCTTTACTGTATGTAATGTGGATAAAGTTTTCTTAATTTATCACATTTTAATTTATCTTAATTTATCACATAAAATAATTTTAGTTATATGAGCTCAAATTTGTTCTGTCAATTTATATAATATGAATATTAAATTTGCTTCAATTAACTTTGATTTTACTTTATCACATTTATTGTATTTTTGTTTTAATTAAGTAAAACTCTAGTATACAACGATAAAATTAATTGTATACTAAAACCTTCGGGCTGCCTGTTTACTTTAAAAATAAGAACTAATTTAAAAACAAGCGAAGAGGCAATGCATATTTGAAAGTCCTTTTCATTAATAAGTTGCCTGAAGTCCTGCAGCTAATTTACATTTTTATAGTTATTGATCGACGCCTAGAGAAAATGGAAAAGATAGAGTGCAAAACTTTCTTAATAGACTTTTAAATAACCAGGCAGATTTGTGTTGTGCCATACAAACTTTCAGGAGGTTCATTCTCCTGCGAAAATAAGTATAATAAGAATTACATATGCCACTACACAGTCACATTAACTGCTTATCAAAATTTCCACTGCAACGGAAACTTTGTCCCTTTTCTCCCATATCTCATGATGAAGCCAGTGTTTATCCATATGCTAAAGAAAACTCGGCGCAGACTTCAACTTTTCCCAGCCCAACTAAGCAAACCTTCAGCACTTCTCCTTTTCCCAGAGCTGGCGCCATTGACAGCTGCCAGCTTAGCAGGGTCGGAAACGGCGAACAGAAACTACGGAAAATTTTCATATATTTATGTTATATATACATATATGAGCAGGAGGGCGAGTCTTTTTCGGTCCACCTTCCATGTCAGCCGTCTCTGGCTCCCAAAGCAAATATGTGTGCAAAAATTGTTGTTTGTCCTGGAATATCACGAGCGCAGTAAAGAAGGGTCACGAAATTTAATTAAATATCTAGCCTATTCTCAATAAATACATTTTTTGAGCATCCCCACATTGAAAAATGTAGTTTTGACAATTCTCTATTTGAATCTTAGATATTGTCTTTTGAATTTATTTTGTTTTTTTTTCCATTCCCTGGCAGGCTATTATCTTAACTGGGATATTCGCTAATTGTATTATTTTTAAATTTCTGTTTTACTTTCACAAATATCGGGCGATTATATCATATAGCTGCCATAGGAACCATCGGTAAATGAAGATGAAAATGTAAAACAGCAAATGTACAAAATTTAAAATATATATATTTCAATAAAGTTAATTTATATCATATAAGATATTGATCATTTATTAACGATCCAATTGCAATTGCAAGGGTATTCAAAATTCGGCGTGCCTAAGTTAGTTTCCTTTCTTGTTATTTTTTTAACTCTGCTATTGTTGTTGACAAAGCTTTTTGTTAAAAATAAACTTTTTATAAAAAACTTTGAAGCTAAATCTAAATCAACTTTCTATATTATTAGAGCACTTACATACATATATATTTACATATATATTTTAAGTTTATCTCTGTATTGACGTGGGTATGACTATTAGGCTTCAACAGAATAAACTGGTTGCCATCGTCACTCCTACTTTTTCATATATATATATATTTAAACGACTTTATTTTTGTATTGTTTACGCTTCGCTTAACGTGAAAGTAAGTGACTGTCTGTGGGCCGCTTCCTTCCGGCTTTCATTTTCGCCGCAACTTTTGCTGCCGCTATTGACAGTGCTCTAATGTGGCACCCAAAGTGGCGGCTGCTTCGATTTGCCGACTTTTCCGATTTTCCGCCTTGCGAGGCATTCAGCATCGTCATTAAGTTGAACGCTCTATTCCTCGCATTCATTAAACTCCTAACTCGCTCTGGAAGCTTACGTAAATTGCTTCGCTTCCTGTGCGTCATTACACGACGCTTTAACGTTTCATTATACTCATTGTTTGTCTATTACGAGGGTTTTTCTTACGGACTTTGCCTCGTTTCCTCGTTTTCCTCTTACTTTCCCTGTCGCAGCTTTCTTATTTTCGTTCGTGTTCTCGCTCGTGCTGGCGTGTGTTTACGTTTTTCTGCTGGGGAAAACTTTTCAAATAGATTACAAAGCACTTGTAATACCTTTGTTTTCCGTTCTGCTGCAAAGTTATTGCAACTGCGCTTAAATATTCCGACCGAAGGAGCCATTCAGCATTCGATTTTCAAGGGGTTCCAGCAGCCTTGAAATAGCAACCTCAATTATTTGAATTACCAAAGAAAACTTATTATTGAAGAAACCATTGCAATTGAAAAGTTCTCAATAGGGAGCACAACGAGACAGATTTTGGTTTGTACTTTTTCCTAAGTTTGCTATAAATAACATGGCTTGTATAAGCAAGATAATTTTTTTACAGCGAACACTATCTGCAAAAGCCTTGAAAAGCAGACCCAACCATAGAAGACTGATACCGTTCGAATGGAAAAATAAATGTATATGAATTAACCCATTGTCCCTGTAGCAGCATATGGTACAGTCAAAAATTGCCTATGTCCCCACTTCAGGGAACGTGTTCTATAATCAAAGTTGCAGCCGCAATGCTGTGTTGCACAAATATTTATAAATAACCGACCTTATCAAATGTAGAAGTTTTCTTTACTTTGACCCGCTCTCACATTTTGGTTCTTTGAGCCGGATCGACGTATGGTCTTTCGAGCCGTATGCACATTTTAAATTAAATTCTTTGTGACTCTTTTTAGCCTCTCTTATGGTAAGAGAATTGGATATTCGAACCAGCTTAAATCTATTGGCTGAGGTCTTGCTGGACCTACAACTAAGCGCAGTACTTTTTGGGATTCTAATATACCGCTAGCTGTTAGTAGATGCACTGTTGATGGACAAGGCTCTTTTGTGTCTCGGAACTTCTGAATGCCAGCCCATGCTCCATTTGTTTAACACATATATGAAAATTGTTTACCCTCCCAGCAATATATTATTAAGGGATGACAGGTTAACTGTTGTCATTGGGTTCAATTCTAGTTTTGTACACCAACATGAATACATTGTTTGATTTTGTCTTACTGACAAGTGCCAAAAATATTTGGAGCTTGAGTAAATTATATCTACAAAACTAACTCTAAACAGTTAAAAATGTGTCAGTAAAATAAACACAATCAAAATATTATTTCTACAAAACAATAATTTAACTCAAATACCGTATATTGAAATCTCGCTACGACATTTTACAGAGAAACAATAACCAATAAATGAATATTTAACTTCACTTTTTTCCAGTCGAGTGCAAATCAAGTTCACTCTCTCGGCCCGAAACTTTTCACCGCTTTGACAAACAAAGTGAATAGTTTTGAATTCAAGAAGGAGAATATCTTAAAGATATTGGAATAAAATCCAGGCTTTAAGACACAGAACGACTTCAATATGTTTAGGGTCGCCAAACTATTCTCAATCAAATTATTACGAAACTTGGAGGAAAACAAGACCCAAAACAATAAGGTAGAAACAGCGATCCATATCACTTTCAAGGTCATTAGCCATGCAATCAATAGCGGCTGCCGACAGTTTATTTAGTATATGAATTTCCTCACCAATTTGTTGAGACAACCGGAACAACAGGAGATATTACAAACTTTTCTCCTTGGGATATAAAGGGTCTGTCTGGTTTGGGCCAAAAACACACACACAGGATCCGAATATATGCTCCGGGCCGTCCTTTCTGGGCATAATAAAATAAAATTACAAGATGTCGACGCCGGGCGAATTTAGCATGAGTGGAGCATATGAGCAATGCGAGGCAAGGGCCTGGCACTTAGATATTTCATCTTTATGGTTTTGTTTTTCTCGGCCGCACACAACATATTTTCGAGACATTTATGCGACAACCGCATACGACACTGATAAGTATGAGTATTTCAGCGGCAGATGTGGCCCGAGCGCAGCTTAATTCACATTTTTCCTCTGCGACTTTTGTGTCTTCGAGTTTATCAAATTAACTGAAAATCTGGTTAGTTTACATCGTAGCGACTTGCAAGAGCCCTGAAATCATAAGCTAACCTTAGTTGGTATGTCCTCCCAGGCTAGTCTTGTACCTCTCGAAGACAGGTACCTTAAATGTCTAGTCGAGTCTCAGGAAACCAAGCCACACCCATTGGAAGCCCGAAAGAGCCGGAAATCTTTATGGAGGGAACATTTTCGCTTTGTTGATTTGGACAACTGGACAACCGCAGAGCCGTTTGAATGGGCACTCATCGCCGGCCGGAAAGAGCAAGCCGCAAAATGCTTTTGAGCTATTTTAGAGGCTTTTGTGGCCGAGATTTTGCGAAAGTGCAACTGGCGAACGCCAGTGCAATGCACAATTTAATATACTTTCGGCTGCGTCGTTTCCAGCACAGAGCAAAAGTTTTCGCATAATTTTCACAATGAACTTGCACACTCACATGAGTTCCCCCAATGTATACGAGTGAACTTTCCCACAATAAGGAAAGGGAAAAGTCAGAGGGAGAGCCTGGTAGGGCCGAAAACATCCTTTCAACTTTTGCAACTGTTTTGGGCAAGGCCCTGGATTTGAGTCGGATATAATAGCCTGTCTAAGACCAGCAGACGCCTTCTCAAATGGTAAAAATAGTCTCGTAAAATTTCCGGGAAAAATAGCAAAAGTTTGTCGTTCAATGTCAATTATATTGAGATTTATGCATAATTCGAATTGACTTTGCTGCGGAACGCCGAGCTCTGCAAATTTGAATTGGCATTATAAATTCAAAGGCATGGGACTAAAAATACAATAACTTGAATGGGCGGAGTGTTGCTGGCCGAACCGCTTAATGCCCCTGCTATATTTACCTCAGTGTGATGGTAATGGCATCCTTTTTGGTTAGTAATTTGGTTGTGGAAAACCTGTAGTTGTCGCACTACCATTTCCTGTCTAACTGAATTTCCCAGAATTATTTGACACGTGTCTATTTCAATATTTGCCCAGCCACAGCACGTGTTGGGCAACATACTCCCTCCTCCCAGTTTTTAACGAAATTTGAATTTGAAAGGGACACACACTCCACCTAGTACGTGCTGACGTGGTCAGTTAGAGCAGAAATATTAAATGAAAATTACATTTTATGTACCAGTCAGAAGCAACTCCAAGGACCACAACACGGAGCGCTTTGTTTGGATACGTACGTATCTGCCTCGGCTAGCATCGGCATCTGTTGATATTTGTGTTACAGTTTTAATGAAAGCGAAAAATGGCCATGGAAAAAAGCAACAATATGTCGAATGAAAAAATGTTGATAAGTCGAGTGAAGGAAGGGCAGCTGGACGATACGGTCCGAGCGGATTTAATTAAATGAAAATTTGAGTTCCTTTTACTGCAATCAAATTTTCAGGGTTCCGAAACGGCAACGCATATGGAAATGTAATACACACAAAATGCATTTCGTCCCTGTGACTTTTGGATCACAGAAATGTTGCCAACTCATCTGAGCCACCTCAAAATCGACAAAGGATATGCAGCGAGGATTATATCAGGCTCAAATTAAATTGACTTGCGTATCGTCTCGCTTTGAGGGATAATTTGTTGTTAATATTGGACGGTCCATTTATTCTGCGCCGCTAATATTCTTTCAAACTGTGTGAAACACTTTATTTGAGAGCGCTTAATCTATTATAGCTACAGCTCATTATGGTATATTCTTTTGAACAAAATTGATTGCGTTGCAAACTGGCAGTGTTAACATGCTTTGGCTTTCCTTTCTTGCTGTACATAATAATAATAAACTTAAAATTTTAAATGCAATTGCTTTAGACTTGTTTTGACCTGGGAGCATTTGGAATGACAACGCCTCTGTGGGCTTAGTTTGTGTACAGGAGTATATATTTAACTTGCTCTGAACTATTTAAAAACTTTTTTTGCAAATATTTTTCCATTTGGGCACAACAAAAGAAAGCCCATTTCGAAGCCCACTTTCGTTGACAGGATATTAAATGATGGCCGTCGGCAGTCAAGGACAACATTAAGGGGAAAAAAGCGGGATCGGGATGCGTAGGAGCATTTTTTGCGTGGGCGGAGCGCCGTGGCGTATCAAAGCAGATGCAAATGATCCCATCGGGATAAGACGGTGGGAGGTGGCCTTGGCAATTTAACGCCACTAATCGAGTGACATGATGGCAATAATTCCAATTTGGGCCCCGTCACGTCGCGTGGCGTTCGCGACCGCTAAATGCGGGTAAGTACTATATAGGGCGATGTCTCGAATTATTTGAGGCGAAGCCAGAACGTGCCTGGCATTTTATTCGAGCTTTATGTTATAATTTTTGGTTGCCTGGTTGTCTATAATTATTTATCACTCACGTGCCGAGCCCAACAGCAGAAGCACCTCTGGGCAGCTGAGCAGCAGGAGATTCTTGTGCCGAATTACGCATACGCCGCGTTGTCAAAGGGCGAGCACGTGTTGCCGCCTGAATTGGGCCTTTCTGAGCTTAAGTGCGCTTAGCTATGAATGTTCGAATACACATAGAAAACTAATCACAGCAAACGAAGAATTGGGTTTCCTTACTCGTTAGGGCGTTTGATGATTAATTTCAGTGTATGTGAAAGACTGCCCATGTGACGATTATTTCAGATGTGGGTAACATCAGGCTTTCCCTCAGTGTAACTATAAGTTGACGGCAAGGTCGCCTCGCTAGTTGGCAGTCACCTGAAGTGGGAGAAAACTTGTCACGCAAATGCGTTGCTGTTTGTCGGCGGGCACTCGGCCTGGAACCCCGACGTGACCCAGAGTCCTTTGCCTGGGAACCCTCGTAGGTTGGCACGGGGAAAAAGCAGATACAAATGCGATATGATGTTTCATTCGAATTTGTCCGGAGTGGGCGGTGACCAAAAATGAAATATGACTTGACAATTCCGCAGTGCCGCCCGGAATTCAGTCCGAAAGTTGGGCGATGCCACGGCTCGTTAATCAAATCCTGAAAAGGATAGCCGAAACTTGATGCAAACTCGGACGCGCGCTGTCAGTGTCAAATCCTGATAAATGAAGTGGCCACTGACGATATGACCGGCTGGAAAATCCGAGAAAGCAGATGGATTTTCCTGGACCAGATGCAGATGCAGCTAATGCGACCTCTTTGACTTTCTAATTAAATAAATACTCGTTGTAAATGCAGTGAAAGAGTGCATTCAGGACTCCCCTCGAAGGCTTTAACCGCGTCGCAGAATAAGCTTGCGACAAAAGGATGTCGCCATCCACGTCCCTTCGCCATGAAAAGCTGGAAAGGCAAGGGGAAAGCCACTGCAGTGTGGCTGACTTGCGGCAATTTTCGCACTCTTTTCGCAATGTCAGCTAGGCGGGCGGCACATAAATTACGCGCCACTTACTTTACGGCTTGCAAATGAACCTGTGGCCACTTAACGTGCAGCAAGGCTCTCCCACAATGCGACTTCGGGTCCTCGAAATTAAATATAAAGCCCACAAAGAGGGCGGAGGCCATGAAAAATGCATTTCGTAATCCATTATCGTTGCCATTTGCTTAAGAATACAAACAAACAAGAATGGAAGCTAACTTCGGCATGTCAAAGTTAGTATACCCTTGCAGATTGCAATTGGACCATTAATAACTATAATATGAATTACATTCATATTCATATTATTTTTACACTTTTACATTGTTTCGACATTTCTAACATGTACAGTTTTATATTTTCCTCTACATTTACCGATCGTTGCAATGGTAGCTATACGGTATAGACGCCCAAGTTTTATGAAATTAAAAAAGAAAAAAGTAAAATAATACAAAAAGCTCATATCCCAAAGTAAAAAATATATGTTAACAAGAACGGAAGCCAACTTAGGCACGCCGAAGGCATGTTAAAAAACAGTGAAGTTATAATTTTTTTTCAACAAATTTACGAATCGTTTGTATGGCAGCTATATCATATAGTCGTTCCGATTTATGTACGAGTGAGAGTATATAGAGGACTATCTGCAAAGTTTCATTTAGATTCAAAACTGAGGGACTAGTTTGCGTAGAAACGGACGGACAGAAAATAGGAACGGCCGGAAAATTTTAGAAAAAAATGTATTACTGTCGGTTTCTACTTTTTCTACTTTGAAATATATATTATTTCTTATTTTATATATATTATTTATTATTTTAGAACTTCGTTTTTAATTTTATACAAATTGGACTAGCCGCCATACAAGCGATTGGAAAATGTGAAGGAAAAATGCATTTTACTTTACACGTAAAACAAATGTATTCATTTTATATTAGATAGGGATAGATTATAATAGATACAATTGGAATTTGCAACACACATATAAACTTCTTGTTTGTGTTGTTATGCAAATAATTTTTCGTTTTGTAAATACTTTTCACTACCTCTGTATATATTTGGTAATATTAAAATATATAAAAAAATAACGAAGTTAGGCAAATTTTCTTTTATTTTCTTTTTCTTTCCTTTTATACATCTTTCGGCCATATCTTTGGTAGCTAAATAAAAAGCGAAATTCTAAATTCTAAGTCATTCTCAGCTGTGAAAAAATAACCATGTTTTAATTTTTTTCAATAATTCCCCGATCGTGCCTGTCAGAGCTATATCAAATGTCGTCCGATCGTCGAATTGACAGTTGATGCCAATCATACATATATACTTTAGGGTTTCAGAGATGCTTCATTTACCGCGTTGCAAATTCCTGGTCGAAACTATAACACCCTGTGAGAGCATAAAACTCCGGGAAAAAGTATACGCGCCAGTGGCTGTCTTTGTTCCACGCCGCCAGCCGCAGGAGTGGGCGTCAACCTCCGCCGGTCTGGCTGCCGGCACATGCAAACAATCGATGAATGAGTAATTGCACAGTCCTTGCACTGGGCCACAATTCATTTTCCATTCCGCATTCGGCCAAACTCGCCCCTAACCCGGCGAACACGCGCCATTCAAAGTCACGACAATAGCCATCTGTCAGGCAATTTAAAAGAGTGCATTCGAAACTTCCGCCTTTATCTCTGGCCAGGTGCTCTTTTTCGCGATATTCTTGGCCTCAGAAATCAAGGAGCACCCCTGAAGCTTAATGAGCTTTGGGATGAACTCAAATTGCGGAAATTAAATAAAATTCACTTACATTTCACCTCATAACTCGATACATATCTATGATGCAAAGTCGCAGGACGAATATGCCACCGTGCCTGCTCCTTGGCCTCGAAAATGTACGGAAGTGTGTCCTTTCTAATAGTCGTGCTGTGGCCCCGACCTGCGTCCGACGTTGGAGGAGGCGGTGGCCCCGTTCCAAAGCGAGACTCGAGGCGACAACCACAAAGGCATACGTGCTCCTCGTTCTGAAAGTATGTCTGTTCCCATCGCACATCCGCCCCACTAGCGGCCTAACCTCAATTGTTTTGGCATTGACTTCAAGGCGGCCCGGTGAGAGAGGCTCTTGGTCTTGGTCTTGGTCTTGGTCTTGGTCTTGGTCTTGGTCTTGGTCTTGGTCTTGGTCGTGGTCGTGGTCTTGGTCTTGGTCTCGGTCTTGAGCCCTGCTCTATATGGTCCCGTTTCCACCTTGACTTGTCTCGCCGCATTTGCTTACTGCTTGTGTTTATTTTTCACTCTACACTGTCTGCCAGGTGATTATCCCTTGGGTCTTTGTCAGTTGGACTGAACCCGACCCCTCCTCCCCGCCCCATTGGCTGACCCCGAACGCCGGTTGCAATTTAGACAAGTTATCGATTCAAGTCAAATATTATTAGAGTAATGGCTTTTAGCATTTTCTTACTATATGTTCTGTCCCGCTGCCTCCTGGCATGTGCACGTTCTCCCTTCGTTGCGCCGGCTGCCCCTGCGCCGGTTGTTCAATTAATCATAGAAAGTGCAATTTTACAATTGTTCGCCGTCAGCAATCGTGGTCGTGTGAGCGCTTCACGGCGAATGCCTCTTGTTACTGTGCTATTTTTATTTTTAGAAAAGGCCTTGTTAAATTATTAAATTGACATTTACAGTAAAAACCAAGTGGTTGATTGATACATTTCGGGTAGGAAGTTAATATAAAATGGAAATTACATATAATTAAACAGTTAGTTGTGTTGCTTATGGTAGAGGTTTTAAGTGATGTTTAAATTGATTTTGTCAATCAATATAATTAGTACTTAATGGGTGGTATAACTTAGTTCATGAAGCACTTATTCACGTATTTTAAATATGAACAGAAAAAGTACCCAAAGTCAGGAGTACAAAATCACTCGGTTGCTTCAAGTACTTTTCATTTGAGTTTTCATGAACTCAATTCCGCAGTGTGAGGAATTGGCTTTAAATCATCGAAACAAATGGGGCGAGCTGAGTAGCGCCTAATGGACTCAACAAAAGTTTTATATCCGCACAAGCCAGTCGGGTCGGGTGGGTCGTCAATCGGTATAATCAATTTTCGAGTCCAGTCTGTCCAGGGTGAAATTTGCATGTACATATGTATGTACGTATGCACGCGGAACCCCCAAATACCGCCCCGCGCTTAAGTTCGCATTAAAGCCCCGTACTTTTGTGCGCAGCAACTACGGAAGTAGTAAACGCACGGAATAAAAAATGTAATGGCTCCGCAACCCGTGCAGTCAATCCTGCCCTTTTCAGGGACCCGCCAACCTCCCCGCCGAACCGACTTCCGCTTGATTTACAGCTACATTTGTAAGTAGACACAAAACACTTAACAGCTAAAAGGGACTTTGCATAAGTAATGAGCAGCGGCGGCGCATGCATACAGGGCGCCGCCTTAAACGTCCCGCCGCAGCAGGACCAACGCTAAGACAGACTGGTACTGAAACTAAAACTAAAGCGACTCCAGCGACTATGGTGTGCAGCGGAGCGGGAGATCCCCTGACTTTTCACACATAGATGCACACACCCGCACGGGCCACTAAAAGGATACTGCTGCACTGACAAAAATAGTCAAGCAGGTTTATTCCAAAGCAGCAGCGAAAATGCAGAACTGTAATGGAACTGTTCTTGAATCCAAATTTGTTAAATATATTAAACTATGTCTTTGTTCAGTTACGTCATCATTTGTAACAGAGTGGTTCAGCGTCACTTATGTGCTTTGAATAAATATTTAAATTTTAGGGCATGAACAACAACAACAGCTAAATAATAAGAAATCTTGTGTTGTGTTTTGCGACTTTTTAACTTATTTCTTTGAGTGCAAAAGACAAGGAGACAGCGTGTGAGTTTGACTCCTCTGCATGACAACTTGATGGATGTGCGGGCGTGAAACAGCTGCTCTAGCGGATCCTCTCCATCATCCCCGTCACCAGCACACTCACATCCCCATCCGCATCAGCATCCGCAAACACATCTACATCCTCCTCGGGCAGAGCTCTTGACTTCGGCTGACCGCAAAAACAAAACAAATTCCGCACTGATTGCCAAAAGGGTTCGTCGGCCACGCCCCAATTCACCTACGTGGCACTCCATAACGGTGCTTTAAGCACAACCGGGGCCAACTTCATTACGTCCGATCCGATCCAGATCCGCAGTCGGCACAGACCCAGGAAAAGGAGCGTGGGCGTGCGCGTGGCCTTCTTGTGGGAGCTGACCAAAAATTAATTGGCTGCTCTGAGCCGGCCGACAGCTGCCATTTTGTGCCTGCCATTTGCTATGCGTAGACATGTCAATTCCCCACACCGAAAACATCGCCCTTTGCTCCGAGTCCTCGGGCTCCAGCTGCTGCTGCTGCTGCTCATTCGGAAGCAGTTCCTCCAGGTAGCTTAAAAATTTATGATAAAGCTAACTAGCGGCGGCCGCGGGAAAGAGGAGCAGCTGGCGGACGCGACGCAAAAGTTTCTCCAAGTTCGGCCTTAACTTTGGCATTGCCTCATTGCGGCCCGTTTATCTATGAAATGAAAGAATCTGATTGATAAACGAAGCGTTCCCAGTTGGTCTTTCAACTGGGATTTCGCAGTGTTTGCTTGAAGGTTTCCCCGAATTGTGCAGATTGCTAAATGTTAAAATATCAAGTATCAACGATAAATTAATTGTGTTTCATCGATGGCAGTCTGTACATTAATTTAACCCAGCCATTTCCATGTTGTCGAGATGGAAGTATCTGTATGATCAGCCAGATATATTTTATTTTTGCAATTTATATTTGTAGTCATTTAAAATATATTTTTACTGGAGAAAAGCAGAGAGGAAACCACTAAGTTTTTATTTAGAGAAAAAAAAAGAGAAAACACCAAGTTAACTTTTTGCAATTATTTTCCCCTTTTAAAGTATTTCGTTAAGAACCAAGTTATTATGTATTAAAACTATGCACCCCATTCATACCGAGTGTCAGCTTCTGCTCTAAAACCTTTTTCAACCAGCGGCTCCCATGGAAACAGCATATTGCGCTGAGTCTTAAAAATCCCAGCCAGATGGTTGGGGGAAACCCATAGATTCGTTGAAAAAGTGAATCCCTGCCACTCTTCCACTCGGCTCCTGCAGATTTGTGCGTGTCGCAGCTTATGCTTTGGCTTAAGCGCTTAAAATGCTTTTTGACAACAGCAACAACAACTTTGCCAGCGACAGTAGAATGATAAATTCGTTCCCTGCCCATTGTTTCTGGCTGATTTTCCCCGGGTAAGCCACGCGCCGTCTAGAATCCCCAGAATTCGTTGGCCCATTTTCCATTTAAGCACCGCCTCCCTTTTTTGCACTGTAAGATATCTGTGTAAAATTTCATTGCCTATTTTGTTTTGCTCCTATTTTTTGACGCTGGCATTGTAAATCGCAGCTCCACCAATTTGCGCTCAATTAATTTTGGCCGCCTTCTCCCCTTGGTTTTTTGCGCTTGGGCTTCCTTTTTTTCAAATTGCGGCTGTCCTCTTATTTATCATTTGACGTCCCTAGTATAATTTATTAAGTTGCAAACATTTTGCGAGCTTTCGCGTTTACTGAAATATTCACAGCCATCGACGGTGCCCTTAATTTCATTTGCTGCCTTTTGATGGCTATACAGAAATTGCGTTTACCGTTATTAATTAACTGACTGGCATTTCATGCAGATTTTAAAACGAAATCAATTATGCATTAATTACATTGTAATTAAGCACTCATAATTCACGCATTTACATCACAGATGTAGTCAGTGAGGAGGAACCACTGCCCATTACGTCACCCGGCGCCTAATTAAATTGGTCATGTGGTCAGCCATTGAGGGATCAAATGGGCGTGGGTGAGGACTGCTAAATGCATTACAAGGGACAACCTTAAAGAGTCTTTGGGTTACGAGGTCAGCATTTTTAATATTTTATTCAGAATTGCCTGACCTTAATCAATGCTAAACTAAGTATATTTTCTGTCTTGGCTTAATCCTCGATTATTCGACAAATGATTCTTAATTGAACTGCAACTGAACTGATTCCCAATTCCAAATATATTTAAGGTGTGCCTATTTAAAAATTCATATTTTAAAAGTAGTTTAATGATTTAAGACTTGTGGCTTGTAGCATTGCCTTTGCAATTGTGCAATTTTTATCCAGTTACTTTTGACGGGCCTTTCATGTACAAGGCGGCCTGGATTTGCGTTGCGAGGGCCTAATCCTTGCGACCTAATGCTCCTTGATGGCGGCAGATTCAGACTTTCGTCGCTGGAGCTGCGTCGAGGGCTCTTGACAGCAGGTAAATCCCGATTTCGTCCTTTTTTGCTTTTAGTTGCCAACGCGTGCCACGGACGCTGCCTGCCTGCAATATTTTTCACACTTGATATAACAAGCAGCCATTTTGTTGGCACTGCAGTCCTTTTCCCCCGTTTTCCTTCGCTTCCCCATCTGTATTGCTCACTTTGCCAGTCGCAAAGGACTCGCAAGGATTGCTCCAGGTGACTGTGCGTGTGTGTTTTCTGTTTGTGTTTGTGTTTGTGTAATGGTTCCCAAAGCGCACAAACAAAACTGTCACCAAAGCAGCAGCTGGTGGTGACTAAAGAGGGAGTTAGGGGAAAGGGACTTCCCCGGAAGGACTTAGATGCAGTCGGATAAAATCAGTTTTGTAAGCAGGATTGATTTCTAAAAATTGTAGCAAAGAGCATTCAAAAAAATAGGTAGTATGCTTCCCAGAAATAATTTTTTCATTTATAGAATTGCTTCCGTTAACTTCAGCCAAAAACATTAATATTCTATTTAAAATTTGAAGTTAGTAGATTACATTAGGCATTTCGATTTCTAGCAGTGCAGTTGGCTCGGAATAAAAATCTGCTAGAAGATGTCTGCAGACCTTAGAAGCGGAGCAAAGTCACAGCGAAATTTGCTGGCGCTCGTTGGCCGCCTCTAATGCAATTTTTATGCTGCACTTGCTCCGCTGCTCGGCAAAGCTGTTGCAGTGCTTCCGTAGCCATCCGTTGGCATTGTTTTGCAGCTTGTCTCCGGCAGCGACTCGGCCAGGCCAAGCAAACAAAGCCGGAAAATGCAACAAAGGCGGCGCACTTATTAAATTGTCTGACTGCCTCCCTCGATGCCATTTTCCTAGCCGTGCTTTGATCAGAATATCTGAGCCACATAATGCAATCACCAGCAGCTTCATTAAATGGAACCCGTGTCAACCCGTGTTGGCCGGATCTCAGCAAGGACCTTCGAATGATGTGCATGCTCGCATTTTTGGCTGCTAGAGCGTTGATTATAATAGCCTTTCGTATGTCAACATTTTTTGGAGTTATAGCAGCCAGAGCTTAATTCTCAGCTGGTTTCCTATACGACTGAATGGTTGAATTACTGATAATATCGGGAACTGAAAATTTCGGCCAACTACCGCCGGAATATTCAGTAATTCAGTCGCGTAGGGAAACCCTTATTTCAAATCAAGTCATTGTTTCACTGGTTTTAACTACTTTCTAGCCATGTCCATCTGTCCGATTATGCGCAAACAAGTCCCTGAAGCTATCTGAATGAAACTTTGCAGATAGTCTTCTATATTCTCTCACTCGTATATAAGTCGGATCGGTCCACTATCTCATATAGCTGCCATAGAAACAATCCGTACATTTATAGACAAAAAATTAGAAACTTCACCGTTTTTTAACATATCGTGATCTATTATCGGCTCGGAACTTTATTTATTATTTCAGAATTTCGGAATAAGGTTTATAAAAATCGAACGACGTTAATTGTAGAGCAAAATTACATTTATCTATACATGTAAAAAATGTAAAATAATATAAATACGAAAGTAATTCATGTTATACTAGATAGGAATAGATTATAATTAATCCAATTGAAATATGCAAGGGTATACAAACTTCGGCATGACGAAGTTAGCTTCCTTTCTTGTTTAATATCAAGTACTTTCTCACTTATACGGCTATTGGAAACTATTTTCCAATTATTATACAAACTTTCTTTTCTAAAGTTACCAAAGTTTGCTTTCCCAGAAATATTTTTCCTGTAGAACCGAAGAACAATGGGTGGCAGAAAAAAATAGCTTTGTTTAGCGGTGAATGGGAAACAATGGACTCACCTTTGACCAGAGTAAGGATGCCCAGCGGCATGACCAGAACGGCGACCATCAGATCGGTAATGGCCAGCGACATGAGAAAGTAGTTCGTCACATTCTGCAGCCGGCGTTCCCAGGCGATGGCCAGGCAGACGAGGATGTTACCGGCGGCCGTGCCCAGGACCAGGACGAGGGCTAACAATGCCCAGTAGTTGTTCGCGTCAAAGGGCACGTCTGCGACAGCGGGCCAAACGGTGGCATTGGCACGGCTGATGTTCCACCTGCCCGCCAGAAGGGGATTATGTT
>VNJS01004425.1:0-30701 GCA_008042575.1 Drosophila watanabei
TAGCTGCCATACAACCGATCCTTAAATTTGTTGAAAAAAAATTATAACTTGACTGTTTTTTAACATATCTTGATCAACTCTCGGTTATGAGCTTTTTATATTGTTTCTGATTTTTTAAATTAAAATTTTATAAAAATCGGACTACTATATCATATAGCTGCCATAGGAACGGTCGTGAAATTTTCAGAAAAAAAGTTATAGCTTTGTCAGTTTTTAACATAACTTTTTCTACTTTGGGATACAAGCATTATATATTATTTTAGAATTTTGTTGTAAATTTTATAAGAATCGGACGACTATATCATATAGCTGCCATACAAACGATCGGTAAACGTGGAGAAAAATTACATTTTACTTTACATGTAAAAATGTGAAAAAATTAAAAAAAAAATGTAAACCTGCAAAAATTGTATGTATATGAAAGTAATTCATATTATATTATACTGGGATAGATTTTAATTGATACAATTGGAATCTGCAAGGGTATACCAACTTCGGCGTGCCGAAGTTAGCTTCCTTTCTTGTTTTTACTACATAATTGAGTCCTGCTGCTCCTGAGCAGCTTATAGCAAAGATGTTACCAGATGAGGAAAAGCACATCTTGTAGGATCTCAAAAAACACGTACATTTTTTTCAGAGTGTGTGGACTGAGTGTGGATGGCGTGTGTGGACGGCTTTGAGTTGCCCGAGGACAATGGCCACGGACGTGCAACGATGCGTGTGGTGGCGCCTCAACCCCATACCCCATACTCTCCACTCGGTAGCCACCTTACCTACCGGGTTACCACCCCCTCGCCATTTTGAGGTGCGTGTGCGTGTGCGTGCTGCGGGCGACGCTGGGAACATGGACATGAATTTTCATTTCGGTTTCGGTTTCGGTTTCAGTTGCGCTTTCTGTTTTCTGTTTTGGTTTTTCGAAAAAACACTTGTAGTATTCCAGTCAGGAGCCTCGAATCCGCCTGCATGACTTTTATGAATGAAAAAGAGCGAGAGCGGATAGAACTAAAGCTCAAGTGTCTGGCGCACGTCTGCGCCGGCCTGCTCTCCTCCACATCACATCACATCACATCGCATCACATCACGTCTCTCACGGAGACGCCACAGTAATCATCGGAGGTGACCAAAGCTCTTGAGTTTTTGTAGGAATTATATTTTACGAGTTTGATATTTAATCTTACTTATATTCTCTTCCATTTTAACTTTACCTATGTAAAGGATAGGCTATATTTTGTGAATAGTTTTAAATAAATTGAGAGAGCATACTGTAGTAAAGTCGAAAAACCCAAAGGAAGCAAATTGGCAACAGGAAACCTGCTAAGGAACTGAGTTAGCACGTTTACTCGGACACACGAGGCGTCCATTTCAAATAGGAACGTAAACGTGATGTTGGCCAAATAAAACAATAAATGCAAAAAAAGAACAGAAACAAAAACAAAAACCAAATCAGAAGAGCGAGCAATTAAGGGCGCCTTGAAAACGATCGATGAACACGCGATCGTCCCGATAAGATAGCCAGAGGATTCTCAGTGAGCAAAGGAGTCACAGAAGGAAGCAATAAACTAACCGCGATCGCTGATCTGTCACCATTTCTCCTTTTTTCACTCCCTTTCTCCGGACTTTACTGGCCAGGAGGCGGGCCAAGCCCCTATAAAACTGACGCGAGGTGATAAAATAGCTAAACAAAATGATTTCCAGAAGAATCACATCTACACTTAGAAAAATTAAAAAGAACGAAAATATAGAGATTTAGTAAAAGTGATAAAGTTAAAAGAATTTCTATTTAAAAGTTTACAAATATTAACAGGAATATGAACAAATGATCTTAGATCATTTTGAGAATTAAAATTATTATATATGTTCTAATAATTTCCCATTTAAGATTAATTTCTCCTCTTAAGGTTTCTACCTTATAACATAATTGTTTCCAGTGTCTGTGGCTGCAGTCCGCTCGAAAAGAGTAGCCGGGAGAAATGCATTATCTGCTTGTCAGATCTGNATCTGGGGAGGTTCTCTTTATGGCCTAACTGTTCCTCGATTGTGTTACACAACGCAAAACAAAACAAAACGAAACGAAACGAAAGCAGTGACAACAGAAACATTGGGGGAAGTTCATAATTCAAAACCACAAGAGAGATCAACAATTAAGCAATAAAACAAGAGAGGCCATGAAATCGGAGTAGTGCAGTTCGGGAGCGTGATCTTTATCGCGGCTGTTCGTGCTTCCGATGAATCGTTCTCTTCGGGATGCTCTCTTCTCTGAGGTTTCGTCTCTCAGATCTTATGATCTCTGAGCTTCGGCTATTACTTTTCGGCCCAAAATGATGAATATGGCTGAACGGTGGGATGGGGTACACTTTTTCTTGCCAGAAATGGTGTTCCATAAGGATTTAAATGTAATTCAATGCAGGATAGGATGAGGACTCAGATATTATATAATATGATAGAAGTTTCTTGGAATATTTAAGACATGATCTTGTATGATTTTATTTAAAGTTTAACCAGCTGCAAATTCTAAAGATTTAAGTTTTTATAACCTTAAATGGTATTATAATTCAGGCCAAAAGCTGCAGTAAAAAAGTAATTTCCGACCCTATAAATCATTAATATTTTTGATCAGCATCACAAGCTATGTTTTTTTCCACTTATATTAAGTTAATAAATTAAAATTTTTAATTTTGCTGTTAGTCTAATGCAAACTAACGTCGAAAAGCTTTCCAAATCAATATTAAAACATTTCGTTTAGGTTTAATGAATTTAAGATTAACTTCCTTTCTTCAGTTCCTTTTGATAAATTGGTAAAATTAATATCTTTTATTGACTTCCTTGAGTAAACAGCCAAACGCTGACATTTCGTGTGCTAGAATCTTTCCGTTATTCGTTATCAAACAATAAAAAAATGCCAATAAAAAAATAAATTAAACTGGAAAATCTCTTCCGTTTCATTCATTGCAATCTCTTTATCTCCATTCAACTCCGGTTTCCATTAGCTTGTCACTCAGTTTTCTGGTATTTATCTAAATAATTCGGATTCCTGCGGCAACACTAAAGTGTTCAGTTGTGATCGGAATTATTAATTAATATTCTTGCACCTTCCGAAACTGTGTCGCCACCGGCTGTCTCTCCAATGTGGAAGATCATAAAAAATGAGTAAAGTAAGAGCAAGAAAAAGCAACTACTGCATGACCATGACAAATTAAAAAAAAGGGGAAACTTGAGCGGAAAATGGTGACTGGAAGCGGAGAATAAGGATGAGATGCTGTACTCAGATATTATTGGAAGATTTCCCTTAGAGAAACGAAAAGTTTGAAACCTTCGATTACAAATGCAAAACAATGTTTGTTTTTTTATGAAGATAAAAACAGAATTTTATGGCTTGTATAATTTTCATTTTGTTGGTTTGTATAATTTTCATTCAAAAACTACAAATATTCGAGAATATTATGTACAAGATATGTATAAGCCTGATACACCCTCCAGTTATACCCTTTAGAGATGTGCCAGGACCTTGTCCTATGCGCCATAAACCTCTCGCTGTGGCTGCTCGCGAGCTGGAAGCGTGTTCGGGAGCCAAAGTGCATTCTTGGCATGGCTCGAGGTTGGTTAAAGTCGGTGGAGAGGGGCCTTGGAGAGCAGTTGGAGGACAGGAATTTGCTCCAGGTTTTTTTGCGCTTTACTTTTGCTTTGTTTTTGCCTCGCTTTGTGTTTTGTTTTTGTCAGTTTGTCATTTGCGTTGTTCAATTAATTGCAGAAATCAATTTGAGCAATGCAACTTTACCTCATTGCTGCATTGCTTGTTATTGCTCTGCGCTCTGTGCTCCGTGCTCCGTGCTCCTTAGTTGATCGATTCATTGGAAACGGATTCGGATTCGGGGAGGAATTGGGACTCTGCTGCTGGCCACTGCTGGGTTACAGCTAATTGCTACAAGAGTCGCTGAGAACCAGAAGGAGAACTGGCCTAGGACTCTACTCCTCCTCCTCCTCTTCTGCTTACCGAGTCTTCTTCAGATGTTCCGGCATCAAGCCAAGAAAAAGAGTGTGACAACGCGCGACAGCCTCGAGATAAATCCAATTAGTCCGATATTTGTACTTTTTATGTGAGAATTCCCATTAAAAATGTAAAATGTCATAACAAAACGAGAACAAGACAACAAGTCAGCAAACGGGCAGACAGCGCACATCAAGTGCCCGAGCTTTGGCATCGAGTCGAACTTTCTCTACACTAGATTAGCTCAGGAGAATTACTTGAAGAATGGTTCAACGTCTACGGATCTCGGAGATATTTTACAGGATGATGGGGGAAGTTGGTAGAAGAACATGTCCCACTTTTTGGGCTGTTACAATGATTGGAAGTCATGATTTTTTGGTCTTTTATAAGGAGCTTAGGGGGTTTTCTTGCCTAAATCGATTTACTGGTTCAACGTCTACGGATCTCTGAGATATTTTACTGGATGATGGGGGAAGTTAGTTGAAGAACATATCCCTCTTTTTGGACTGCTACAAAGATTGGTAGTCATGGTTTCAGGGGTTTTCTTGCCTAAATCGATTGACTGTTTAAATATACTTATGATATTAATTATGAGTCTAATAAAACGTTTAGCTAACCTAACCGCCTGGCATTGGGATACCCTTCAAGCTGCAGCAGCAACGGTTTCTCGTCTAAGCCGCGGATACCAGGTATCTCATAGATGCGCCTTTGACGTCTGTCGCGCCGACTGGTGAACACGGCAATGGATGGAGACTGGCACTGGGACTCGAAACGAGATGGAGCCAGCGGCGACGACGACGACTTCTCTGGCATTCAATAATTTTATGCTAACAAATGCGATGCGCAGTCGCCGCCGTCGTCAGGTGGCGCTGAGAAAGGGGCTGCGATCTGGGGCTGGATCGGGGGAACTGAATCATTTACGGTAACATTAACACTTACCGCGCATTCACCGAGGACTGGGCCGCGCCGATCTCCTCCATGGACTTTCTGCAATAAGAAGAAATGGTTGAGAAGAAGGGTAAAGACACGGCAAAAAAAAAGACCGCATTTAAGTCGGGCTGTTGAATTCGATTAGCGTGAAGCTGTTACGGCGGGAAAAAGCTGTGGCATTTTCTAAATAAATTAAATTAGCCGATAAATGTCTCGGCTCACTTGTTGGCTTCGCTCACCTGTCGCCCCAGCACAGAGCATCCTCGCGGTATCTGCAATGGAAATGGGATCGTAACATTAGCGGGGTTCTATTTTATTTATCAGAAAGAGGTACACATTCTCTACAAGGTCAACAGGAAGTGCAAAGAGTCGTGGAACTTAGAACCCGTCAAAGAACCTTGATATATTGAGCAGCTTTGATTTTTTTTAAAGCAAAGTAACTAGACACTGCCCTATAATTTCATATATCCTAATATTTACCAAGGAAATCAAAGCATGGCATTTGCAAAGATATATCCGTTGAAGCCACAAGGTCAACAGGAAGTGCGGCGCATAAGCAACCGGCAATCTGTTCAAATTATCCTACAACTGGACATTATATGCGGGGTTCCACTTTATAATCAAGTGCAAGCACCGATCTAAAATTTATTGATTTGTCCCTCTCTCTCTTTGCTCCTCCCGGAGTCGTAAATCATTGCCCCCTAAAAAGGCATAACCCAGGGAACCCTATTTCGCGGTCTCTCTCTCTTCTTCCCCGAAAATTCGCTGACCCTTTTTCGGTAGTTTTGTGGCTCGATCCGTCGCTCCATCGATCCGATGCGATCGATCGAAGGAAGTGATTCGAGTCGAGAGCATTCGGTGGCAATTATCAAAATTGTAATTTGCTTCGCGGATTTTCTCTCTCTCGGCTTCCTTTAATTTCGATTTGATTGAGTTCATCATCGGTAGTCGCAGGTCAGGCGGGTCTCCTTTATATTTATAGTAGCTCAGGGAAGAAAGTGTTCAATTACGATGAAGAGAGATTTGATTTGAAAGCCTTTCAAAGGCAGCGATTTTCAGTCAATCGATTTATATATAAAATCAACTAAAATCAAATCAAATATGAAATACCAGTTGATAGAGAAATCTATTCATTCCTTCACTTGATTCTCCAAAGCTGCAACTCACCCACCACCCGCCTCCTTTTGTTTCCAACCCACTGGGAGACACGTGTTCTCCCTCAACGATCGCTGGGGAATGCCAAGGAATTCTCCTAGATCGGAGAACGAGCGTCTGCAGGCGAACATCATCTCCTGCTTCTGCTATTTTTAAGTGTTGGCATAAAAGGCTCCTCCAGCAGCAATGAGATGTCAACATTGCAGCGCAATGAAAAAAGGGCTAAAATAAAGCTCGATAATAACAGATAATTGTGTAGAACATAGGCCAACTATTTGGCCGGACGACTCCGGTTCTCAGCTCGGGTTGAGGGCCACAAATCAAAGCCTCATCAGCGGAGATATAAAGTTCAAGTGATCGAAATCATCGATTCTCAAGTTAATTCACTTTAAAAAATTTATAAAATTATAAAGCATAATCCAATTGAGTTGGTTATTTAATTTAATTTAGTTTAATTACTGCAATTATGTCTCAAAAGGCAATGAATATTGTGTTGTATTTATTTTCCCTAACAAGACCTTTCAACCTAATGTTATTTTATTGTAAACTTTATTTTTTCTGAGTGCTGGCCCATCGTGTGGTTTTTCTGTCCTGGCTGGCATCCATCCATCCATCCAGCCGTCGATCGATCGAACAGGCCAGCCAGTGAGTGTCACCCGGTTCTCTAGCGGGAGCGGGAGCGGGATTGGGAGCGGGACCGGGAGCTGGATCGGCCCAATACATCGATCGTTGTCGTCGTCACTTTGATTGCGTTTCGTGCCCAATTAGTCTCAGAGCACTTGAGTGCGTAAAAACTTGTACCGCACCATAAATAAATTGGCATGAGAGGAGGAAGACAGGAGTCTGGGCCCTCCTTCCTCTCGGCTCTCGAGACATCGAGTGTTGTCGCCAGGACTGTCGTCAATATAAGGAGGCAGGTAGGTCCGCTCCGCCTAGGGTCTGGCTCCGCTCTCACTCAAGGCAGTGGAAATTACATAAGGGCTGGCCAAAGGCTGTCCCCCAGCTCAACCGAGTGGCCATAATTATGGAACATATTTCATAATAATAAGGTGTGTAATCTGCACATTTAACTAGGATTCGATGTTTGTACATACTTAAAAAGCGATAAGTAAGGTTGTCATCGGGCGGGGAGATCTCTGATCTTGAAATGGTTCTTAATTATTAATATATACTTATGGCAGGATGTTCTAAGTTAAAGATTAGGTGTGTTTTTGTTAGAGTTAACTCCTCCTCCGCCGCTAGAAATAAACCCCATATGATGTGATTTTTTCCCACCGTCACCAAATAGCTTCCTGCTGCTCGATTGGCGAATTTCATCACGATCATTGCAAAACCCGGTCCACTGTCGATCTGCGGCGACAGATCGTATTTACTTTTTGAATGATGCTGTCAAAGGCCCCAAAGCGATTTGTGCTTGGACACTGATCGCACACGCGATCCCCCCCGGGCACCCATTCCCCAACTTAAACCCCAATCCGCCTCAGCCTCCCCTCGGTGGCCTATCTATCATTATTGATTGTGCCCAAAAGAGACGAGGCTGCGCTGCACAATTATTTATATTAAAAGCTAACTGTGCACTTGAAAATACATTTACTCCGAATTTTTATAGATATTTATGAGACTTGATTAGCTGTGTTCGATCTCTGACCTCCTGGCAGGTCCCTTTCCTCCGCTTTTAATAATATTTCTCCCCCGAAAACTTTTGTGGGGCGTTTATTTCTGCTTAATTTTATTTTAACAATTTTGAGGTTTATTTTTTAGCTTTGCTTTGCCTTTAACGTAATTTCTGTTTCGGTTGTTTTCTGCCGTTCCTCCGCCTGGCCTTAATATCAAATTTTCGCTCTAAATTCCGCTGATCAATGATTGCCTGTTGCCGGGCCCGACCCCGAACTCCACCTCCTTCCGAACCTTCACTGGCTCCCTTTTGACGTTGCTGACTGACTGACTGACGAACTGCTGTTCGAGTGATCGACTGGGACTCCGCTGATCACCATCGTCGTCGTCTTCGTCGATCCCAGCTTGTCTTCCTACCAGACCGACCTTGCTGGACGCTGCTCCTGCTGCAGTTATTGTTGTCGGCAGGGATTCCAACAATTTCGAAAACTTCTCATACATATTTATAAGTTTGGCAAAGTTTTTTGCAAAAAAAACAAGGAAAAATATAAGAAAAACATAAAGGAAGCGTAAAGCTCGGCCTACAACTTTTTCAATAATACCCTCACTCGGGGAGAAGGATTTATGATTTATTGTGGCTTAGTTGCTCAGGAAACTAATATATCTTTAGATTTGTGAAAAGATAATCAAATATAAGTTAAGTTTTTAACAAAACTTCAGTATCTTAAGTAAGTAAACTAGGGAAAATCCATCCGATATTTCTAGTATAAATTTTTAAATAATCTTATTCGCTTTATTTGCATTGTTATATATAGATCTTTATTCTTAGAGTATGTGAAAATTCGATCTTCTCCAGAAACCTGCCTCCTTAACTTGATTTTCGTCGATGGATATTGAAGAACTTTCGGGTTGGTCCCTTCGGAACTTTTATCTCAATTATTTGATCGCCCGGCAACAGGGAGGCGATACTCAATACCCGATACTCCCGGCATGTACCGCGCTATCTGCTACCACTATCTTCGTATAGTCAGAAGTCATAACTCGCGATTCCTTAGTCGCTATATAGTCACTGGTCCGATGTGCAATCCATCGATTTATGAATCGCTGGCTAATCATCGCGCTAATCCAGCACTTGATATTCCACTCAGGGATTTGTACTTTTGCACTCTGGGTGTGCAGGCTTTGTAGGGTTGGCCCTTGGGTGTGCCAGTGTGTGTGTGTGCCGTTTAATGATTGTTATTGTAACACGGCATGAATTTCAATTAATTTTTGCGCGCTACCAGAAGAAGAACCCGCAACCGAACCCAAAGGAGGAGCTCGCCGGCGACTTGTCTTGGCGTTGATGAAATTGTTGGCTCACTTTGAGATTCGCCGGCAGCAAGGACATCCTCCTCGCCGGCGACTGCGGCGGAGTGGTATCCGTGTAATAGCTTTATGCCTGCCGGCTGTGTGAACATCAAGCTCATCAACGTGGCTATGGAAAGGAAAAAGCCATCCACACCAGATAATGCTTGGGTGCACTGAGCGGAAAATGTGTGCATATAAGGGGCAAAGTTTTTGGCAAATAGAAAGTAATGGTGCCTCAGAAAAAGTTTAAATATTCGGGTAATACCAAGAGAGGAGCATATGACTCATTTCTAGGAATTTCAACCTTAATATCTGTACTTTTGTAATATTAAATACAAAGTTCTTGAGAACGTTCTTAGTGTATTTTGGTTCCTCCCGTTTCTTCGAGTGCATTTTAGGCCGCATCTTTAGCCAATTGAGGAGCCCGAAGGCAACGTTGTAATTTGCCTCAACCTGCAACTTGATGCCGCCGCTCCTGCTGCTGCTGTTGTTGCAACTTCGGCGCGGTGGCGAGTGGGTGGAGTGTTGAGAGAAATCGAAGGGGGCTGCCGGTGGCCTGGGGAAGAACCGCCGCAGAAAGTCAATTTCTGTTCAAAGAGCTTCGTCCTGCTCAAGCTGCATGGTGTTGCGCCTGATTTGCATAATTTAATTGAATGTGACGTTGCAGGATGCCGCCTGGGAACCACACTGAGACAGTGCGGATCTCCCGATCGGTGGTGAGGTGGTGAGGAGCCACCGAACAAGTGTAGGCCGTAATGCATTTTGGGTGGGGCCAGGGCAACACCTTCGCTGGCCGGGATCGGGCCTGCC
The DNA here is from genome assembly GCA_008042575.1 of Drosophila watanabei. Taxonomy (NCBI): domain Eukaryota; kingdom Metazoa; phylum Arthropoda; class Insecta; order Diptera; family Drosophilidae; genus Drosophila; species Drosophila watanabei. The sequence goes on from VNJS01004425.1 coordinate 9,842, forward strand.
TCCGGAAGATGGGCTTCTGATGGAAACTACTGATTGAACAGCGGCTTTTCCTTTGTTGCCGCAGAGAGAGAGAGAGATGCTGGGATAAGGCTCGGATGGCTTTTGAATGAACTGAATGAGGGGAAAGTCCTTAATGGGATGGGAAGGGTTTAGTCCGGAGTTTACAAAGATTTCTAATATCCTATTTAAAGTAGTAGCTTTCCTTCTCTCAGACTTGTGTGGTACAACTCCTCCTTTTCCCTCCTCTCCTCCTTTCTCTTATTTTCCCCATTTGTTTCTCCATATCCATTTACTGATGTTCCCCGCTTTTGATGTCCATTCGCCGTTTCTCATATGCTCATTCCCATCATCAAGTTTATATGTGTGTCGGTCGGTCCCCCCGACATATGCCCGCCATTATCCCCGCCCCAGCATAATCGCAATCATAATCTGCTGCATTTTATTTCATTTTCTCGCGCTGAGGAGCTCTCGCCTGCTTTCCGTGTGCTCTTTGCTCGGTTTCATTTGCTCTTTATGCTTTACAGCAATTTCTTAATGGCCGTCTTGCAGTGCTACTAACCCTGGTACCCCCGGACCGCCGCCTGACCCCCTGGCGGAGCTCATCTCTCGCTGGGATATACGCGAGGTCCACCAATCACGTTCGAAATATAAATTGTTGAAATGATGGTTTTTCACTGCACATTTCTGCGGTGTTACCGTTGCCAGCGATGGGGTCTTAAGAGCCCCCTCCAGGGGCGGCGAGGCTTGGGGGGGGGTCCCGACTTGGCCTCGAAAACCGCAAAGAGCTCGGAAACCCCTTTTGGCTGACCGTGGAAAATTGTGTGTGGAGATCGCTTTATGCAATGAAAATGCGGTTCGTGCTCCTGGCGCGTACTCACCCCCTCTGATGCTAGCCCCCTCCCCTTAGGAAGAACAGCAACAAAGCAACAAAGTTGTCGGCTGTAATGAAAAACAAACGTCCCTGCAATTTTCCAGTTAGGTCAAAACTCTTTTTCAGCCTCCAAACCCCTCTCTGAGCCTCCCTCCTCTTCTCTCAGTGTAATGTTACTTTAACGAATTGAGGCATAAGCAAAAATACAAAAAAATACAGAAAATAAAAAGCGAAAAAAAACAAAATGAAAATAATGGGAAAAAGACCAAAATGAAATTGAGGCAGCAGCGTCATCAGAAGATGCAGCCCATCAAAGGACGCGGGGCAGGGCAGGGATAGGGACGTGCGGAAGGGGGGCCCAACAATCACAGTTTAGATTTCTGTATTCCACCCTTTTGGCTGCCTCTCCTCTCTCTCTCCGCTTGCTTGTTGTTGCTTTTAATATTACTTCCCCGTCCCCGTCCCCTTTCCGCGTCTTGGCCAATATTCGCCAAGGTAATAACTCAGGTGATTATAGTAATTATGCGTTCTGACGCGATCCAGCCACGGATAACGCTATTCCGATATAATTGAAAAATGCTGATAGACGCTGATTGTGTGAGCGCAAAGAAGTCGGACGGAGAGTGGCCACAGAGTTCGGGGTTGGAGTGGAGAGCGAAGGTCTGAAAATAGGGATACACCGATGGGTGAGCGCTAGAGATGTGCGTGAGGGAGCTATCGGTGTGGACACAATATCGAATATGTACAAGAATATATGCTGCAGTTGTATATAATATAATAATACACCTACTTCTAAGGATTTAAAATATATCTATGGATGGCAACTCAAAAGAGGATTTCCAATAGTTTCTGTTTCTTCGAATCATGATTTTAATTAGAGAAATTGAAAAGCAGAATAAAGCAGAATATGCAGAAGCTGCCATAAGAATTGCTGTTTTTTCAGTGTACTAATAAATAATAAAGACATTGATTATTACTACATGCTAATGGATATCCCTTCTATATATTCCACTTCGAACCATCTCTAGTCTCCAGGTTAAAACTCCCACAAAGATCCTGCCCATCTCTAGCTAAGCTAAACCCAAAAAAAGCCACTGGAAGTCAAAGCTGCTGTGCCGGGATCATGGTCTCCTCGAATATCGCGATATCCGTCCCGGTCTTCCCGGAGCACCGCCAATCAGAGTTCATGAATTACATCGCCATTGCAATATTGTTGTGGGAATGTCTAAAATAAGTCTCTCGGAGGACTTGGAGCTTGGGTTCCTCCGTGGCTATTGCGGCGAAATGTTCTTTGATGCCGATTTCATTTTTCGATATTGAAAATAACCATGCATTATGAAGGAGCCTGGCGAGAGGAAAGCCCCTGGTTCCGGGAGTAGGGAAAGTGAGAGAGAGAGAGGCAGAGGAACTTATCTCGTGACAATCGCCCGACTTCGTGAGGCGTTCATGGGCCGCCGCCGCTGAGTGAGTGTCGAAAGTGTTATTGTCACGTAAATTCAATTAGTTTAATAATGAGTTTCATCGATGTTGGCACCTCTGTCGGGGCCCTCTTCTTCAGCCCCCTACCTTTTGCTCTTTATTTCGTGGCAAAATTAAATTTTTCGGCCATTTATCGCCGATTTTTAAGTGGCGAAAGCCACTTTTTGGGTGGTTTTCCCTTGCGATGGCAAGGTGCGAGACATGTCAGGGTCAAAAGTGGCTTCGTTTAGCGATTTCTTTTAAGCGAAAAGGTGGGGTCAGGATCCTGATTAATAAGAATAGGATGAATATTACTTTACTAAGATTTATTTTATATAGGTTTTTTGGGGTTGGTAAACCTTGAGAGATCTTAAGCTTACATTATGTAAGATTTATTTTTAAACCTTTAAAACCTTGAACACTGATTACGACTCTAAGAACATCTCTCCTTCGAAGTTTCCTTTTATATTTTCGACTCCCTTAAGTACTTCCCTCCTTAAACCAAATTTTCTTTAAAAAAAAGATAACCCTCCAATATAATTACCCCCAAAAAACGGAAGCACTAAAGTGGATTAATTTCCTCTAGTTGGGGGCAGTTCCATCATCTCTTCTCTAGCCCATTGGATGGCGCTTTCCCGACACTGGCAACGCCCCCAAAAAATTTGCATGCCAAAACGACCGAGAGAGAGAGAGAGAGGCAGATAGCTGGAGCGAAAGAGAGGTGCCAAGGTGCACCTGGATGTGGCTCTCCTGTAGCTTATTTACCTGTAGTAGGGGAATCCCTGCGGCACATGCAGATCCATTGGCATCCCACCGGCGGCGCCCAGATGCGGATGGTGGTGCGGATGCGGATGTGGATGCGGATGCGAGTGCGAATGCGAGTGGTGGTGGTGGTGGTGCGAGTGGATGGGGTGGTGCATCGAATGATTCTGGACATGCGCCGCAGCGGCGGCGGCGGCAAATCCTGCATCGGAGGCCATCGAGTGGTGGCCCAAAACGGCGGCCCAGGGCGAGGCCACGAACCCGCTGCCGTGGTGCTCCATTCCAGAGTTCTCCTCTAAGCTATATATATATGCTTATCTGGTGGGTATGGTTAGGGGACATTAGGGTGGGTCGATACTGTTGTTTATTTTTATATCTTTTTCGGGCAGAAGAGATAATTAAGGAGCAGAATAAAAGCTTGGGAATTTTTTAAGATTTTAGTAGGGAAATATGTAAAAGATTAAAGTTGAAATTTCCTTTAAAAAAAAACACAGAATGTTTTAAGTATTTTTCGTTGATTGAATAATATTTTCTAATAAGGAAGTTACTTAAAATCTGTTATTTATATCTATAGGTAATGAGAATAACTCATTTTAAAGGTCATGCCTCAGAAATAGACCAAACTTTGTAAATAATGTAAACAATTTTATGTATAATTAATCCGAATGCATTATAAATATTAAGGAAACTTGTTATTTAAAGATCTTTAAGATCTTTTAAGTAGAGAAGCGCTTTATTTTCAGATCCTCACGATTATTACAGCTCCCTAGAAATATCTCTTAATACATATTTTCTCCACATAGAACTCGACCCACCCTGATAAGTATTTTTTTATTTTGTTTTCGGCGATAGCTTTTTAGCTATTTATCTTTGATTTGGTGTCGTCAAACGCACACACTCTCTCGCACACACAGAGCACTTGGGGATTATATAGACATATTTGCACATTCCGTTTCGGGCCAAGATGGCGGCCATTATTTACCGTTAACGCGCATGGCCGTTTTTGGGGGAAGTTTGGTCGGGAGGAGTCGGAGTCGGAGTCGGAGTCGGAGTCCTTGGCTGAGCTTAGCTCATCCCTGTCCCTATACTTTACGACACTATCTCCGACGGCAGCCGAGAAGCTGGCCAACAAAAAATGGGAGGCAAGTCGCGAGTCACAAAAAGTGTCAGCCTTGGGGGGGAGAGAGACCAGACCCCGCAGGATGTACGGGTGCACACGGATACGGATGCTGCGTTACGGATGCCTCGGAGGCTACGGAGGCAACGGAACTCTCTCGCAGAGCTTTCCTTTCGCACGTTTTTGGTCCGCGTTCACCTCTGCACGGCACGAAAATTGGCGATAAACTATCGCCTCGCATCAGGAAACATGGTCGGTCGCCTCGGTCGCTGGTCGGTTGGCCTGGCCTGGTCGTCGGTCTGGTTGGATGGAGGTTGCTGCTGCTGCTGCTGCTGGTTGCATGTTGTTGGTCCGACTCTCGGCGGCGACTCCTCTCCAGAGCGTCGTCATCATCATCATCATCGTCATCTCATCTCGGCGGCGCTGCATCTGCGGCTCTCGGAGTGGAGTGGAGTGCCGTGGCGTGGCGTGGAGAGTGAAGCCGAGCTTGGAGCGGCGCACTGCAGGCTGCAAATGGTGGTGGAGCAGGTTTTGCTGTTTTTTTTTTGTTTTTCATTTGGTTTTCGCATCAGAGAGCCGGCACACAGATACACACGCAGACAGGGACACGGCTCTGGCTCTGGCTTTGGCTCTCCAGCATCCACACATCATATACTATATTGTGCGAGGCCCTCTCCAGAGAGACCCTCTCTCTCTCTCCAGCCGGCCCGCAGATTCTCTGGAGAATTCGGCGTCGATGTTGTGTTCTGTCCTCCGATGAAGTGCGAGATGTTGTTGAGGGCGCGATAAGGAGGCCTACTGGGGGAGTCATTTGTTCCTATTATGGGCGATGGGAAGCAGATGGAGATGAAGCTTCGATTCGGAATCGATTGAAGCTGAGACTGAGGCCCAGGCTGAGGCAGTGCAAGATCCAGCTGCTGAGTGGGAAATGTGAGGCATAAGGATAGGTCAGGAGAGGATAGGAAGAACAATGATGACCGTTAAAAGCTTTTTTAGAGATAGTGTGTAATTCACATTTAACTTCATTTTATTTAAATTATAAATAAACAACTAAGTTTTCTAATAAATAGGTATCTTGTATTATTGGAGTCTATAAAATATGGTACACTGATAAAAAAATATAATCTTCTTTCAAGATTTTGTGCATTCTTGAATTAAAATCTTAATATAAGACCAAAAATCTTAATATAAGTCTTCTGAAATTAGGAGATTTTAAGCTTCATTTAAAACCAAAATAACTTACAAAAAGAACAAAAAAATCTCAAAAGAAGACCAAAATATTCTTGCGCTACTTTCGTAACCAAAAGTCTTGAAACATGACCAAAAGTCTTGAACTTTCTTATCAGTGTAGTCCAATTTTCGCAAAAATTAAAGGTAAATTTAATGGTTAAATAGTCTTACAGAAATTACTAATAAAAATATGGGATTAATGCTTTATTATTGGCTTAGTTTTTGTAAACTTTGATTTTCCTAAAATGAGTCCTAAAATGGGAAGTCTCTGAAATGTGAATATATCAAATCTTCTTTCAAAAGTCACATATTTTTATACTTGGAATTGGCTAATTAAATCGAAATTAAATTAAACAAAAATTTCGGAAAATTGTTAGTTTTTTGTTACATAAATTTTCGAAATTTTAAAAGGGTTTATAAAAATTTATATATAACCAAAAATTTGATATGCAGTATGCGGTGATTTTTTACTAACACATTTTTGGCTAAGTTATGATAAGTTTTCAATCCTATCGAATGTTTTAATTACAAACTGAACGTTTATTATCTTTTTAGATATTTAGTTTATTGCAGAGTCTTCCCAATATTACTATGTTTGCTTACCTAAGTATCATCTAGTATTATTTCTTATCGATTTTAATAAATAAATATATGATTTCACCTTAAACAAATCAATTTCCAGTAACTATTTAAAGTAACTTCCCACCACAACTATATTAGAAGTTCTTAGCCGCCCCATAAAACCGTCTGGGCCATTCTAAGTCTTATAAACCAAACATGTCTGATGATCCCCCGGACCGAACTGTGTTCCCACAAAAAAAAGAAAACATTTACGACTAACAATATTTGCATTCCCATAACCATAACCATTTTCCTGTTTCCCTGGGCCCCGAGCTACGGCCTGACAACTTAGTTAAATAAGGCGCCACCTGTCAAGTGATTTTCAATAAAATAAATTCGTGATTACACGACAATATCGAAACGAAAACTTGGCAAAAGATCAGCGCAACAATAACAAAAGACTCCCACGGGGAATGCTCTCGGTCCCTGTCCCTGCTTCTGCCTCCTCCTCCCATCCCCGCCTATTTTCCTGGCCCATCATCACACACGATTTGAGCTCCAGGTTGGGAATCCTTAGCACACTCACACACACACTCAGAGCCCCAGGCAGTCGGAGGAGTCGTCCCAACTTCTGAATCGCAATCGTGCAGGGTCAACGTCAATACTGAATGTTGTCGCCGTTCCAACTGTCCGTCCGGTTGTCCGCTTGTCCGTCCAACGGAGCAACCGTCCGTTGTCGCAGTGTCTCGGCTTGTTTACAGTGTGCAAAAATCATTTAGACAAGTTGACAAAAGCTCGTTTGGAACGTGAGTAACATGAGTTGGACCCGAGACTTGCCGAGACTGCAGAGACTCAAGACTCGAGACTCGAGGCCTGCCTTCGGAATTGGTTCTGTCCGTCCGTCGTCCGTTGCCATTTTCTGCGGCTGTTTGGGCTCTTTTGGAGCATCTCGGGCATCTCTGAAGTCTTAATTCTAAACATGGCAAATGTGCTTGGAGCGTGCTGCCTGTGCTGCTGCTTTGCTACTTTGCTTCGAGTCGGAAAATGAAATGAAATGAGGCCTTGGCCCCCTCAGCTGACCTTTGGCAGTAATGAGAATGATATTCGAGTGAGGAATGCTGCAGGGACACTGGGGCCTAAAGGTAGGGACTGAAAAGATATAGAATACTGAGGAAAAAATTAATTATAACGTAGAGAACTTAACTTAGAAAACCAGCAGAAGAGCTACCATGGAGAAGAACCTAAACTTAACGACACCTCTCAAAAGTAATCAAAAGTAAGCTCTTTGGCATCATCTCAACTGAAAGGAAGAAGACTAAACGCATATCAAGATGAATTACCCATCGAAAAATGTTCCAGTCACGAGTTGGCCATGTAATTGCCTTACCTAAGGACCCCAGTACATACTTACTATATATATATATACATGCACATGCATCCGTCCTATGTACCTGTCATGATATCGAGTGGAGGCTGCTTCTGGCTGCTGGAATATGTGCTAAAATGTACACAGAACTTGAGCCGGAGATGGAGATGGAGATGGGGGGTATTTTTCGTCCTGCGGCACGTGACGAGCATAAGAGAGCAGGAACCAGGATGCAGGATGCCATGAAACTTTGCTCCGGGATTACAATTCACACTCTAGCCCCAAGAATGAGTATTGATTTTTTCCGGGGCGAAAGTTTCCCCAAAACCTCTCTAATTTGTAAAGTTTTTAAAGTCGACGAAACTATGCCTCCGATTGATTTATGCCCTTGGCCGGACGACAGGTTTATCTCTGCCGATCGGGGAATGTGGCAAAGACCTTCTCGGCTCTGGATCGGATCGGTTTGATTGATTCGCTGAAAGTGCGAGGAATGGAAATTACGAAAAGTCAAGCCAAAACAAACGTATAAATCGAGGAGGGGATCCGCTCAGCGATCCACCGAACCGAACGGTTTTGAGGGGTACGTGTTCGACATATTAAGAGTCCCCTTAAAAGCGAGGGTTGGGCATTGAGTTTACACTAAAAGAAATTAGAATAATTAGCAAAGGTAAGCTCAGTAAATAATAGTAATACAACTGCGCTATCAAGAGGTACATCTTAAAAAAAAATCCACTTGGAAATCATATTCACACTTGGCACATTTTTCAACATTTCTAAATTGAAGCAACATCTTTTCTCAAAGTGCACATAAGACCCTAGTTGGGGCCTACAATTTGTTTGTTTTGGACGCCGGTTTTTTGTTTTTCGTTTTATTTTTTTTTGGCAGTTGCCGCCGTGCATTTAAAGAGCACACCTGCCGAAGACGAAGACCCTGGGACGACCCCACCAATTCCGTAGAATTCGTCGATATTTATGAGTCTCTGCCTGTGATTTCTTGGATTTGCATAACTGGGTCTCCCTGGCACGGCCCCTACATGCTTAATTTCTCTCTCCCAAATAAAAGATGGCCGCTATTGGAAACAACTTTCGACGCCCCCGATTCCGGAGAAAGGGCGCGGGAGAGGGAGAAGGTTCCATCTTGGCCACATTTAGGGGATGAAAAAGTCCGGAAGCTAAGATTGGGTTTCTTTGATATTGATTTTCCCGAGAGTTCCCGCTCCTTGGAGCGGCGCGGAACGTGACTGGAATCGGTGGTCAGTTTCCCCTTCCCTTTGGCCCCGACTGAGTATGCAAAAGTCGCACCTGGAACGTGTGAACAGTTTTTAGCAATTAACTGACAACTGACGATGGCCAGCCTCGCCGCGAGAGGTGGCTGCTGTGCTCCTCCTCCTCTCATCTTCTGGCACGCGGCGTCATGCAGTCTGGAGCAGCTTCAAGGGACGGAGGAGACTCTCGGCGGGAATGCAGAGCGTGGCATGCCCCAAAACATTCATCCTAATTGGCGTTCAATCTCTTCGGCTGCCTTCGATTTGCATGCACACGCGATGTCCGCTGACCAAAATCGAACTCTGCCAGCTCCCCAGCTCCACCTCAGACTCTGGACTCAGTCTCCGACTGCAACTCCGAGACGAGGAGGAACTCGCAACTCGGTAGCCACGTTCTCACATTCCCATTTAGAGCAGCTATTAGGGCACAGTGGGATCGATCTGAGGTGCAAACAATGAACTGGGTTATCTTTTCAGTCACTAAAATTGGGATTTTTGAAGACAAAATAAGAAGGAGATATTTAGGATACTGTGCATCCTTTTTATTAATTAAATTTTTTAGATTTAACACCCATGGTAGAAGGCAGAGAGTGCCACAGTTGAAGCTCAATCGCACTGTTTGCTCAACTAATTAACATTTTTAATGGCGAATCCTTGTAAGACATCCTGGCTGCCTCTTGCCTCTGTTTGTCTTTAAAGGATTTGCCGTGGAGAGCCGTGGGCAATGTCAAATGTTTTTGTTTAATTTAGATCCACAGCGCAGATAATTTATGCCGCCGGAGCTGGGCTTCCGCCGGCGAGCCCGCGGGCCTCAGCTCCGCGAGACACGCTTTTGCCGGTGCTTTTGTCGCTACTCTTTCTCTCTCTCCAGAGATTTTAATCACCAGAATCTCGGGATCAGGTTTGTAATATAGAAATATATCATCACTCCCCTGTCCAAGATAAATGTTTGGACAGCTCTTGACTTATCGTTGGGATGCAATGTGCCTGAGCCTGTGTGGTTATCTTGCATCCTCCGGTTGTCCTTGGCCTTTACCGTTAGACTCACTTTCTAGGGAAAGAAGCAGTGAGTCCAATAATGTCATAAATTTCATAAAGTGTCAAAAGGAACACCTGAATGCAGCTCAAGGACCTGCTCTGAGCCTCACTACAGTACCTTGAACAGACTACAGTGTCCTTGCGGTGATATAGGGGCGTTGCCTTTATCGCCTAGTGTAATCACAACTGTGAGAACAAGGCAAAGGGCAGGGAAAAAGGTATGGTGAAAGGAAAGGAAAAGTTGGGAAAGTCAGCAGGGTAATATTATAGAAATAATATTCTTAATAATATCTGCAACTCAATTCAAATATAAAGGCTATATGCATCCTAGTTCTATAACATCTACGGTTAGACTTATTTTTGTTAGCATTCATGTTTGTATCGATTGAGCATTTTCGGGAAAGGGTTCAATAACCCAACTTACCCTCAAACCCAGAGCCCTTTCCAATGATACCTGTTAATAATTCATGAAAATTTTTATCGCTGGCCAGCAAATAAACTCCGGCAATTCTCATTTTGCTTTTACGATCGATCGAAATTCCCAGTTCGAACATTCTGGCTGACCACCAGTTCCAGTTCGAAACGGTTTCGGTTCGTCATCATCACTTGGATGTGGATTGTCCATAAAACAAACCCTCGAAAAGCGCAGCCTTCATCCCTGTCCTGGGACCCACATATGGGAGCATTTTCTCCTGGAATTCCGTCTGCCTAAATGATATGCAGCTTTAATCATATGTATCGGCGGAATTCGGAATTCTAAAAACAATTTAAGGAAACGAGCTGTGCGCCGCCGAGCCAAATTGAGTTATTACAAAAATGAAATCACTCGAGATTCTTGCAGTTTTTCGTGTCAAACGGGTTTTGTTCAGTGTTCTCTAGAAGGGGTTAACCGCCAGAGGAGGAGGAGGAGTGGCGCCTGTTAATTAAAATGCAATCAACGTTACGAATACTAATGAAATAATCTGTGTAGCTCAGTGTTTTCTGGTTTCTGTTTGTACATTTGCTTGGAACATAACTCAATTTGTCAAAAATTTACACAAAGTCACAAGGAGCGGGCTTACGGTTTCAATAATTTATTCCTCACCTTTAAGCTGACTCTTTGTTTTTCCCGAGGTTTAAGTTAATCAATCAAGTATTGTGCTGAAATAATATTATTAAGGCAGAAAACTCTACAAGTTTCTACCCCTTTTCGTAGATACCAGGACCTGCCCCATTCAGGGCCCGATGCTTCATTAGGTTTGGATATATAGCCTCGGGCTGGAGGAAGGCAGGAAGCGAATTACCTTCGCTTGTCTGCACGCAGGACTGGGCCCCAGGGGTTCAAGGGTCAAGCCAGTCGATGATGTCCAATGAAATGGAAATCGAATTCGAGCGGTGGCAAAATCCAACCGAGCCTTAAAGGGGATAATCTGGCTAATCTTGAATAATTCTGCAAAAAAAATCATAGCTCATTTTTTAGGCCTCAAGAGAGGTTTGCTGGTTTGATTTACTTGTAGAATTTAAATTAAAGAATGATTTCTCATTGGTAAATCAAGTAGTCCAACTCTCCAGCACGATTTCTCTATTACGCAAACAATTTGCAAGAAGTTTTCGGGGCAATAAAGTTAATCTACCATCTAAATGAGCCATCTCCACGACATGGTCGAGTGGCTCCGGTCCATCCGCTGGGGCAGTCCGAGAGAACCGCAGGGAAATACAGAAGCCGAATCTTGGTCAGAGATTTGCGATTGGGTTTTTTGAAAATAAAACAAAAGGCCAAGATTGCGGCCATTTAAATTAATTATTTAGCTAGCTGGAAAATTGTGCGAGTGGCTTCTGTTATGTTATGTATTATGTATGCTAATGCCTGGATTATTTCGAGCCCCATATCTCAGCAGTTGTCCTTTAGTTGTCCTTCCTTGGCATGCACATCTCTGGGGCTTACTCCTTCGCATAATTTCTTTCCTCTTTCACAAGGAGTCACGCACTCGGGCAACAAAGTGCCGAAAGTTTGATGTCACTTTATGATGTCCTTGCGCGTCCCTTTAGTGCTCCTTGCTGAGCCAGCGCGAGCTTTCTAATTGAAAGATGCAACGAACTGACATGTGAGCTAATTCCAGGGTGGAAATAAACGCTCTTCTTAGAGGAAAACTCACTGCTAAAGAGCGTAGTTTGACATCCATTAACTGGAAAGTTTTTAATGGATAATAAAAATGAAAGTCAGTCCCCTTAAAATGGGGGAAAAAAAGGATGGAATAATGATTTCTTAATAGCATGTAGGGGAGACTTTAAAAATGTTATATTTTACATTAAACTAAAATATATAGTTCTGTAGTTTCTGCTTGAATGTATATTAAAATCACCTTAATATAACTTAACCTTAATCCGAGACCATTTTCAAAACTTCAAAAGGTTTTACTACGTTTAAAATTGTTTTAAAATTTATAAGAAACCGTTTGAAAAAAATGATTAAATTTCCTTTGGCATTTCTCTCTCTTTTCTCTCCATTATTGGCATATGTTGCAAACTATATCTATTTATCAGATCTGTTTCACATCTATAAAACGAAAACAGCCGTTACCCGCAGCCGCAGTGGAACAAGCCGATTATATAAACCGAAACAGCGAACTCTTAAAAACAAAAAAAAAAAAAAAAAAAAACCCAAAGATGGTGTGAAATATTATGCGAATTTGTTGTTGTGGCTTCGGAATACCCTCTCTTCCTCCTTGCTGTCCGTGATTTGTTTTTATGTTTTACAAAAATTTTAAAATGTTTTCACGGTGGCTTCGGGGCGAATGTCAATAAACAACAACTGTCACCAATTTCCTACTGGCTGTTGTTCTACGCTCTTGTGTTCTTCCCCGCTTTTTACACACTTTTTTGGAAGGAAGGAAGCGAGTGCCAAAAATACACACGAGTGTGCGAAATTGTCGGAGATTTATCAAATCGCGAATTGAACTGCCGCCGCTTCCCTAGCGCCTTATCAAAAGGCCTTCTCTCTCGCGGCAACAATTTCACGGTGAATTATTCAAGTTTTTCCGTTTTTGCAATTTGGCAACATTGCGAAAATTCATTTAAATAAAACTCCAATTTGTCTGAGCCCAGATGCACCCCGCCCCCTTGGGCGATGTTAATTTGATGTTATGTGATTATTAGCATTTACCGAACTAAGTAGATTAATGCGGAGTCTGTCAAGGAAGAAGTTTTGCTTAGAAAGATTACTTTTATTTGGAAAAGATACTAATATTTAACTAAAAAATAAATGTATTATACAGAGTTGAGAGCAAGCAATTACTAAAATATAGATAGAAAAGGCCCCATGCCTAACTTGCATATTTAAGCTCCGACTTTGAAAGTCGGTGCCCATCCATGGTTTTTATGTTAACTATACAAGCAATTTAAATATAAAATACTCCTAGTAATAGTTATAAATGAATTATTTTAATGAAATCTATAAACGTTACCTGGCTTTGTCTTTTATTATAATGTAAATCCTATTACGCTCAGTATTATTTATTAATACCTTATTTACATAGCTTACTTTATTTTTATCCTCCCTTAAAATCTATGCTATTCCTTAACTTTTCCCTTGAATTCTCGTTACCTGAACGAAAAAAATGTGAGAAATACCAGTGTAAGTGCACTAAAAAATTTGTAATTACAACGCCAGTCGTCGTTGGCATTACGTGAAATGTTGTTAAAAATATTTTTACAGCAAAAGTTGGGACATAAAATGTGTCGAGAAGCGAAATCTCTGATTTGTCTCTGACCAAGAAAGTCATAAAAAGCAAGGGAGAGAGAGACAGATGCGTAATGATTTCCCATTTGAGATAAGGTGAGGCATCAGGTAACCTCCCCCTTAACCCACCACCCCCTCTCCGGCGGTGCTTCTGTGCGCCATTAAAACCTTAACCCAAACTGACTGCGATCCGATCGAGAGCCTCCGAAAAAAACAGTGCTCTCGTTTCGTTTTTAGATCTGGCCCGATTTTGTTTCGGTTCGGTTTCTTTTCCTCCGCCGCGGAGAATTAACAAATTTAATGGCCCATTCGATGTGACGAGCAAGGCAAATTGAGTTTGGGAACAGATCGGAGATAGTACGTACATATAAAGGCATATGTAGTGCGGCGGAATATGCAAATACAAGTGGACTTTAAGGGGTTAATGGAGTCATCATCTAAGGGCAAACGATGATATCTGGTGGGGTTTTTTTTTAAAACCCGACAACCGGCGGGAAAATTCCGTACGGAATTACTATATTCAGTTTTTACAGGGGTTTTCTTTAGTCACTTTTAAGTTTATCTTATACAAGTATTAAAACTAGGTTATAATTAACAAGGAAGAAAGCTGAATTCGGGGATATTTCCATATTTTGTATATCCTTGCAGTATTAAATTTATCATAACTCAGCTAAAGTGCATTAATTTCACTTCTGAAAGCATTTCTGGGTTAATTTTCAGTAAAGAAATAACACTCATGTAGGTTTTGAAAAGGTTTCTGGTATATTAAATTATAATAACTTTATATCTTAAAATAATAACTGAGTTTAATATTAAAAAAATAAAAAATGTTGGTGAAATTTTGACAATTTTAACGATGTCACCCCTTATAAAATTTTCAAAAAATGTATTATTTTTTTCCCTGCCGGACATGTCTAGCTGTATTTCACTGATAATGCTGATAGGGTCGAAAATGATTTTTTCAGTGCGTTTCAAGTTCCTGACTAAAATTAGAAAACCCTTCAAGGGTATAAAAATCTTATATATAGATCAGACTATTTTGTCGCAAGAAATACAAAAAAAAAGGTATAGAAATAAGACCCATGTAGGTTTTGAAAAGGTTTCTGTTTTATTAAATTATAATAGCATTATATCTTGAAATTAAAACTTAAAACCCATACTTAAGATAGGCTATTATGGAAGTAATGTTTGGCAGCTATATCATATTCCACATGATTTAGAGCCCATATTCGGACCATAAAGCAATCCGCACTTTGAAGTCTAATGCTCATCTGCATATCGGCCGCGAATCAATTCCTGGTTGATCGTATCTCCCGGCATGAAGTTCCCCGCCAGCTGCCTCCCCGGAGAACTTTGGAGTCGAGCCGCCGCCGTTGCCGCCGCCGGTTGCAGTGCCATAACTTGCAAGCTGCCTGCGAGCTAGAGCTGAAGCTACTTCAGAAGACGACGACTGAGCAGACGGGGCTTTATGAAAAAATACGAAGTATTAAAATCATAAATCCCATTGGAAATGCGCGTCACGTGCGTGGAGCGTTAGTCTCTCCGGCGAAGGAGCTGCCGACGACGTCGTTGACTTCTCGCTGCAGCGGCATCTGTATGAGGAGGAGCACTCCTCCTACCCCCCGGACTTTAATTCCATCGCCCGATTTTACTTAAAGAGATTAACTTCTAGGCTCTATGGAAATGCCCATCATAGTTGGCAGAGAGTTGCCTCGACTTTTCCTTTGCTTTTCCCGTGAAATATTCATGAACCCGACACGGCAGCCCGGGCCATAAAACAATAAAAGTTGAAGCAGCTAGAGGCCATAAAAATATTTAATGCAAAAGGAATTGTCGTGGTCGGAGTCCCCCCCCAAATGACAATTGTTTGGAGCCCGGAGCCCGGAGCAGTCGGTGCTCCCAAACAAATAAGTCTCCAAAGACATATGAGGCAGGACTGCCATAAATTCGCCGCTCCAACCTGCTCAATTATGCAGCGAAATGTTTTATGCGAGTGTGCTCCCCAGGATCTGTGGCCAGGACTCGGCGTACTCACTTTGCCTGATTAGTGTCGAGTGACTGATGAATAAGTAACTAACAATATTATCACTCGGGCGGCTTTAAGGCCAGGGTTTTCCCTGGTTTCAATCGCGGCATTTGCATAAACCTTTTTCCTTGGCCTCAGCGGCTGGCTGTGTTTGATCCGCAGACAAATTACCGTCAAGGTACCGAGACCCAAAAAAAAAAATGGGAAAAAATTAACTGAAAAAGGGGAAAATCAACCTCAATACGGAGTAAACAGCCAAATATTCAAATCAAGACGCGGCTACGACGCTGTCTACATATTAACCAGTACTGAAAATAACCAAAATCTTTGGGAGCTGTTCTTCAAAATGAAAAAATAAATATAAATGGGAATGGGAATGGGAATGGGGAACCGGTGTGCATTGTAAGCTTTTCAGTTTGGTTTGGGAGAAATGGGTTAACTTAAGGAGAACTTTCACAACTCCAGATTGAGCTGGAAGATACATATTCAGGCTATCAATTTGAGTTGCATTATTTCCAATACCTATTAAATCTTCTTTGTAATAATATATATTGTTTCTTAGAAATATTGAAAATAGTAAACATTGTTAAATTAAAATAGGGGCATAATTTTCCTAGAGTTTGTATTAAACATTTTTATACCCTTGAAACGTATTCTAATTTTGATCAGAAGCTTGAAAAGCATTGAAGAAATCATTTCAGATCCTAAAAATCTTATATATTTTTGATCAGCATCTCAACAGCGGAACACATCTAGTCATTATCAAATTTTTAAAGATTTTATACATTGTCAAAATTGTCAAAATTTGAATGAAATTTTAATTTTTTAAAATTTTAAATGCAGTATGCAGATTTGTAAACGGAATAAAAACTAACACAAAATCGAATTCGAATCCGAATTGAAATTAGTGCATTTTTAGCAGAGTTATGATAAATTTTTGCTTAGTGAAAATTGTCAAAATTTGAGTGAAATTTGCATATTTTGAAATTTTAAATGCAGTATGCAGATTTGTAAACGGAATAAAAACCAACACAGAATCGAAATTAAATCCGAATTGAAATTAGTGCATTTTAAGCAGAGTTATGATGAATTTTTGCATCGTTAAAATTGTCAAAATTTGAATGAAATTTGCATTTTTTGAAATTTTTAATGCAGTATACAGATTTGTAAACGGAATAAAAACTAACACAGAAAAGCTTTTCCATTTGAAATTAATACTTTTTCGGCTGAGTTATGATCAATGTGAAAATGCAAAGGTATACAAAAATTCCCTGATTTATGAAGCTTTCTTTATTATTAAATACTTTTTTTTAACTTCTAACATTACATATTTTCCTTTTGCAGTTCAAATACCATGTATTTCTTTTATTATATATTTTTTTTTTGTTAACAGTGTCGATATCTTTTGTTCAAAATGGCAGACGTTGTTTGTCATTAACAGCAACATGAACAGCAGCAGCAGCAGTCGCAGTCGCAGCAGCAACATCAACAACATCGACGGCGGCAGCAGCATGGACGCAGTAATCAGTCACATCGAGCATCGACTTTCCAAGTGAATGGGCGGGACGTGACTGAGCTACCAGCAGAGCTCGGTACATATGTATCCCACGAGTACATAGTACCTTGTATATATTATGTATGTATGTGTATAGAGCGGAGTGGAGCTTGTCCCTTTCGGCATCTGTATTCTATTTGCTTATGTAAAGCATGGCTCCAACTCCGCAATATGTGCCTCTTTGTCTAGCTGCTCCCTGTTTACTTATTTACTTTGTCTTGGCCCTCAGCGTCCGTCTCTGTCTCTGTTTGTGTGTTTGGATTTTTTCCTCGCTTTGAAATGTGACTGAAATTTTAATGCCGACAAAAATTTTTCGTTTGCCCCTCGGAGGAGGATGTGTGGATTTATTATGCTGATTTTATTTGTTGTCGCTTTTAATAATAAAGAATGCAAAATAAAAGAGAAATATTTATTAATGATTAATAAAAAGTTCGACGTCATTCGCTGACTCACAGATAAACTAAAAGGGAAACTTGGAGTGACGCATTTCCAGGTCGCATTACTGTACATATATCACTCAACAGTTTAAGGACAAATCAAATCTCCATCACGTTTAGCTGGTGATAATTGCTGTTATTATCAACATTCATTTGCCACAAATGATAATCTAATTGAGAGGTAATCTATATCTAAATGGTTTAATTATAGTCATTTCCACAACGTAATATTATTTGAAAAATGCGGCTATTATCCCCATAATTTAAAGCGGGCATTGAACTCGCAAATAGCTGGCTCTAAGATTGATACTGCTGACATTTATAAACAGAAATCGATCAAGCCCCTTCCTCCGATTTCAATTTCATGCATACATAATGAGGAATCAGGGCTAACATATATCGAAATAACTCCTAAAGCCTTGACTTGAATGGTTTCTTTAACTTTGAGAAATGCGCAGTCAACTTTTCATTGGAAAGTCGCTCTTTATTGCATTTCCATTTCTTCCACCGAGAGATGGAGAGAGAGAACAGAGAGCAAGAGAAATGTGAAAACATTTGTAATTTGCATCGCTGCGCCCCGAGAGAAGCGGAACTTTTTAATGAGATTTAATGGCGCCACTGGGAAAAATCCAGGAGCCGTGAGCTGTAAGTGAGCATTAAATCATGTTGGCCAACTCGGATAAGGAGCCGTGGTGCGCCCAGGAGGCCCAGGAGTTGAGTATCGGGTTACGAGGCCCGGGACATAAATCACTCCCTCAGCGATAAGCGGAAAATATTCAAAATGAATTATTTAACCGGAACGAATGGCCAGGGCATCGTGCTCTCCCATTCTGCGGAGAAGATTCATCATTTCATAATTAGACTCCAATCTGCTGTCCCCCTCCATGTGGAGGAGCACATGACCAGGCGACCGAGTTTCTGTGGTCACAAGTGTTAATAATGGCATTTGATCCGCAATCCCCAGGCTCCTTCCTGACTTATCCTCTGCGGTAAATGAAATTAAATTGTCCTTTTTCATTCTGATGTGTGTGTGGAGGCGGCGACAATAAATTAATATTAGCGTGTGTGTTGTTGTTGTTGGACCTCGGAAGGAGCGCCATCCACCCCCGGAACGAAATAAACTAATAAAGCATATGGACAGGACATCGTGCAGGAAGGGCGGAATGTTACATCATGTGTGCTCGGCAGAAGGAGCAGCGGATGCAGGATGCGTGTGCCTGAAGTTCGACTGGTGTCAGTTGGCTGTCATTTCCAGGGGACAGAAGGCAGAAGGAGAGCAAGGGAGAGCTTGGGGAGGAGGAAACATCAGTGTCAATCAATTCGAGCAAACAGCAAGGAGCGCAAGGATGATGAGCAGGATTATGTAAGAGCCTGCACCAGCCACTCGCTAATTGTGAAAGCAACAGGAGGATGAGCCCGAACAAGTGGAACATCATAGCAGGTTTTTAATGTCGAATTAATTACGGAATGATATTAAAAAGGAAGATTCATTACCTTTTTATATTATTATTTTGTGTGTGTTAGAATAGTTAAAAGTAAAGGAAGCTGAATTCGGGGAGCCGCCATTTTGTATATCCTTGCAGTATTAAATTTATCATAATTAAGCTAAAAATGCATTAATTTCAATTCGGAAAGCTTTCCTGGGATAGTTTTTACTCCGCCAACAAATCTGCGTACTGAATTTATAATTTAAAAATTAAAAGTCACTAATTACACTGCATTTTATACCCAAAAAATTGCCTTGCATAATTTTAGACAAATTTTAAAGTGACTTAAAACCCCCATTAATTCCTGGAGCAATTTGGATTTCTTGGCTTGATAAATATTTAAAGAATATGACCATACTTAAAAGGCAACCTTAATTGACCTGCACACCCACCATTATTTAAGTATTTATTTTATATGAATATGTGTGCATTATGATGAACTCAGCATTATTATTATTATTATTAACCTGCCGACGTTGGCCACAAATATTCCCAATATTTTTGCTCGCAATTTGCTGACTGTCCTCGCTTTGCTTGCTTTTGGCTTTGGCTTTGGTTTGGGTAATTGTAACCATTCAAAGGACAAACACCCGCACACATGCGAGGGTCTTAATGACAACCACACACACCCACACACGCGCTCAGATAATCACTACCGCCCCCGCCCCCGCCCCCGCCCAACCCCTAGCCGAGTCACCATTTAAAAGAGAGACAAATTCATGCATTATTCATTGCACGGCCTCACGCATTTTTCCTCATTTTCCTGTTGTTGTTGTTTTTCTCTCCCGAAAAACGCCGTTCAGCCAGTGAAAATTTAATAAAGAGAAATTCTCTTCTGACTAACGAACTTCCGGTTCTTAAATGGTGAAAGAAGAAGAACCGATGAAGGATAAAACAGAGAGAGATGGCGAAGGTACATAGGCTTAACTCACCAAATTTATTTCCCAATTTCTGAAAGCAATTAAATGTATTTCGAAGGAATTTCGGGAGTGAGTTGTTGGGGGATCATTTAGACGGAAAAACCATAACTTTATTAGTGAACTTTGATATTACAAAGTAATGATTGAATATTTGGGGGTGCTCTTTGGATTTTTAGTGCAGAAATATATAAACAGGTACCAAAGTTTCATTAAAATATTTACAGGTAAAACGAAAATACCAGCCACTGCACACTTGCCACACGAGAGCAGTTCCCATTTCACGTTGCCACACTCTTTTCGGCCATTTACGATGATTCTTATTGGCACTTGGCCACATTTTCTGCATTCTGATGTCCTCGCTGACTCCTGGCTCGCTTCTCGATGCGATTTCTATCATCGCTGACGGGGTAAAAAAAAAGCAAGAAAGGAAATGAAAGAGCCAGGCAGACCGAAGGAAAAACAATTTTCACAACAAAGCGCAAGAAAAGCCAGCCAAGTGTCGAATGATGTCGCAAATGGAAACACGTGCAGGACTCACAGCTCTGACTCTTAGCCACCCCACCCAACCCTCCATCACCTCCCTTATTCACTTGTTTTTTTTTTTAGAGAGAACTTTGCTTCAGGGTTGCATTTAGAGCAGGACGAAAAGTACAAAAAAATTTGTTGGGTGCCAACATTAATTTTATGTTTGTTAATTTCTTTTATTTTCGAGCATTTTTCCTACCAATTCCCGGACAATTTCATGGACATTTGCATATTTTGTACCTTCTTCGGGACCTCGGAAAATTCCAAGGCGTTTTGCGGGACTAACAATTGTGCGTGGAAATTAAAACGGGGAAAAATTGTGTTAAATTTATCGTCTGTAAAGGGGCCGGGAAATTAGTTCAACTAGGGGTTATATTAACCAAAAAAAGAGGGTAAGGGAGCGGGCAGAACCCCGATCACAACAACCCTTTGACTCGGAGTCCTACCCGCACATATGCTGCATTCGAACCACTTGAAAAATCGAAAGGAGTGAAAGGGGTTAGCACTTGTGGCTGGCAAATAAA
>VNJS01004427.1:0-11846 GCA_008042575.1 Drosophila watanabei
CGCAAGAGTTCAGTTAATGATATCGCAAAAGGTCCGCAAACGTATCTTTTTCGGGTTCCGAAAATGATAGCTTTTGCTGCCACAAACCCCAGGACAGGTGAGTAACTTTATTATCGTTCTTGAGTCTGTAATCGGACGTATTGTCCGCCTGAAATCCACAAAACTTCCGAATATAATATTATTAACGAAGATTTTGTCTACTGGGCATTAACAACTTTAATAATACAAAGGTAAACTTAGCAAAAACATAAATACTCGCTTTTACTTAGATTACTATTAATCCAAGTATTTATAATGGACCAAAACTATATACCTTTTAAACTTATGTGTTAATGTAATTTTATTTGTTCCCAAGTTTCTAATCACCCATAAAAGTATGCTATGCGTTTTTTTAATCTACCGTATACAACCAAAAACGTATACTAGCGTACCTAACCTCATGCCCCATTAAAAAAATCTAAAAATGTTTTACCCATAAATCATATCTACAACTTATGTTGAATACGTGGTTAAAAATAACTCGATATTCGATGCCGTACGAATGTTATAACGCAGAGAAGGAATACTCTTCAGAGCAGCTTACTCCTGCAATAACTTTTTTGTAACTGGTTATCAAGATATAGGTAGGCGGTAAAATATTTGGAAAAGGAAAATACATTTTTTTACACACTATAAAAAAAGGGGAAAAGTTGGTTTTTATAAAGTCTTGTAAAAATAAATTTTTTCAATATCTTCCAATTATTTTACTACCATTGAGATACAGATTTAAATGACATTTGTTTTTTTTTTATTGCGAATCACCGAGGTTTGCTGAATCGTAAAGCCAGCTGAACACTTTTATAATGTATTGAAAAGCGTTTTAACTTCCTAAATTATACCCTTGCAGGGTAATATAATTTCAGTCAGAAACTTACATTGCGATGAAGGAGTCATTTCCGACACTATTAAGGATTTATATATGATCAGAAGTTTTCCGAATGTAAAATAAGGCATTTTTGGCTTAGTTATGATGATTTTCCATATCAAACTGCAAGGGTATACAAACTTCGGTTTCCCGAAGTTAGTTTTCATTCTTGTTTTAATTTGTTTTGGCTAAAAAAAAAATTTAAATATGCATTGAGAAACAGAATATATAGGAGCAAATTTCTGTCTTTTAAGCAAGCGATGATACAAAGAAAAAAAAGTCAAAAAAATAATAGTGCATGACCCCCATAAGAGGTATCTTTAATTGGTTTCAAGTATCAACAGCAATCAGTCTAGTGGGTGTTGACCAGTAATCATTTTCAGATGCTTTTTAATAACACATAAACACGAAAACTAAACTAAAACCTAAGAAAAAAAAATTGAATATATATTTAGAGATGGAACAGAAGCAGGACGACATCGCCAAGCAGGCTGCCAGCTTCTTTATGAAACCAAACTCCGGAGTCGCTTGCCGCATTGTAACCATCTCGGACATCGGTTTGTGGCAGAGCTCGGAGGCCTTCTTCACCTTGATCACATACCTGAACGACGTCAGCAACGAAATCCAGGGAGTCCTTAACACGGACTCACTTCTCGTTAGCGAGAGCATTCGCCGTTTGACGACCATCTTTGACAAACTGGACGCTATAATAACGGCGAGTCCGCCGTCTCCCCAATTCGTCGATGCCCTGGCCAGTGCCTCGCTAGATCTGGGAAACAAGGGCTACCGAAGGTTTTCTCGGTGCATGCAGAGGGACATCTACCAGATACTTGAGGGAGTGCTGCCGGCGAAGAAGTGCCGCTACGTGAACGAGCTGGGACAGTACCTGTCAGGGGCCTTTGGCAGCTCGACAAGAATCGAGTACGGGACGGGGCACGAGCTGAGCTTCCTGTTCTTCATCTGCGGCCTGTTTGAGGCGGAGATTCTGCGCCGGAATGAAGACCTGACTGCCTCAGCTTTGGTCCTGTTCGATCGCTATCTGAAGTTCGTGCGCCGGATGCAGGTCACTTACGCTGTGGTGCCGGCGAACTGCCAAGGAGCCTATGGCTTGGACAAGTTTCAGTTCGTGCCATACATATGGGGATCTGCTCAGCTGTGCCACGCCGCTTCGTTTCCCCCCCAGAAAATGCTCGACAAGGAGACCGTGGAGCAGTACAAAAGGGAGTATATGCTGATCGACTGTGTGCGCCATCTGTCAGAAACGGAGTATGGCACTTTTGCCGCCCACTCCAGTCAGCTCTGGAGCCTGGCGGCCCTGTCCTCGTGGACGAAGATCCATCGCGGTCTTATGTTCATGTACATGGAGGACATCCTCCTCGATTTTGATGCGCTCAGTGCACTGCGTTTCGGGGAACTGATGTCCTTCGAGACGGTAAAATCTGGCCGGCAGCTGGGACATGCCCGACTGGGGGAGGTAACGCCACTGCGCTGCTTGTCCGCTTCAAATTCGAGGATAGAAGCGACAGGCCGAGAGGATAATGTCTACAGCGATGCCCTGTCCAACAGCGGGTTATCCATGGGCAACGATTGCTCATCGCTCAGCGGCGTCAGTGTCCACCTGCCCACTTGGATGGAGGACGACTCGCCCAATAAATAGTTTAATCCAGTTTTGTAAACTACAAATAAAAATATGTTATGCCTGCCTTACATAAGTTCTTCATGTTAAGAAGGTATTTCCAAAAACAGCATTTATTTTTTTTATATTTACCAAGCCACTAACTATGACGTCACACCGCAAGCACTACCTTCATATCGCTTAGATCATGTTCTCACCTTGTGTACAAAATAAATAAATTTTTTTTTTTGCCCTATCGTGTAGATACATGTTTCACATTTGTTATCTAGAAGTTTCAAACCAAAATATCAAAAATTATTATACGCTAACTAGTCCCTCAGTTGTTCTTAATGAAACCTTGCAGAAACTTAATGAAGCATTGCAGATAGTCTTCAATAAACTCTCAATCGTATATAAACCGGAACGAGCAGGATCGGTCAACTATATCATATTATATTGGATAGGAATAAATTATGTATTATCCAAAGGCAATCTGCAAGGGTATATATTCTTGTATTTTGTATAAAGTAATTTGTATTGATTTTTGATTTTATTGATTTTACGTTCGGTATGCTGTACTACACATGTATGTTTATAAGTAAAATATTTATTTTTAATTACAAAATAACCCTAGTAATTGCCAGGACATTAAGTTCTTTGCTAGCAGTTTTCCCCCGCGTACTGGGACATTTTATGTATGTCAGCTGCATATGCGACATGGCAACGATGTCAAGAGACCGGCCGACATGAGTCCAAAGATCAGCAGACCACAAAACCGGGCTCCATCAAATGCAAAACACCAGCCAACTGTAATCGAGTGGGGTTAGGCTGGGTGGTTCGTGGTCTTGGTCTTGGGGGCGAAGATGTGGAGTGCCCCAGGAGCGTATATGCAGTGTGAGCCACAGGAGCACTCGAGAGCAGCGAGGATGAAGTGCGAAGAGTGGGTTCAAGTGCCTCGGCCGAAAGCGGATTACCGCCGCGACTTGAGTGACTTCCCAAGCAGGCGACGGCGGCGAAAACCCCCGAAGTGGCAACAATCCAAACAGCCGCAAAGGCGGAATGAGAAAATGGGGAAAATGGAAATGAAAATGAAACAAGCGGTGTATTGATTTTTCCTTAACCCAACTCCCAGGCGCGGTGACGTCAATGGAGAAGCACGCGCCAACATCGCGGGTCGGCAAAAGTGGTTGGAAAATCGTTGGCAGCGGGCGGAAGAGGAGGCACCTGCCACCTGAAATCCTTGTCAGGCCTCATTCGTGTGATTCAAATTTATCAAACAAACGAGTACCGTGGGTGGGAGCATGGACAGCCCTTCCATTGTTGCGGGATGAAAAGTCACCCATTCAGAATAAGTATGTGTTCGTTCGGTTTAATGTCTGGCCAAGTGCTCGTAAAACCTGATTTATAAGCGAAATTAAGTGAAATGTAAAGGATATTTCGGTCATATGTATTTTTGCAAATATATGTACATAGGTAAAGCCACAGTTACTTGACAGTCTCATGCCCTGTTGCCAAAGCTTTGTGCATATATGTATTTAAATAAAACCACCGTTTCAAAGAGACTCGAAAATATGGGTTAAGACTTGACCAACCATCTGCGATTAGGATTAAAGACTTTGAGCTCATTGATTTTTCTGATGTCCAGACATCAGACACTGGCACTCATATAAAGTAACATTTTCCCATTGGGGAGACACCAAAGCTGTCAAAAAACCATAGAAAAAACCTACATGACGTTGTTTCCCCCGCCTATAAGGTCTCATATTCTTTTCGGTTTTCTTTGTAGTGGGCGTGCCGAGACCATTCGCCCAGCCATCCAAGAAGCTTGTTATAATTTTCATGCGCTATTTAACATAATAAAGCAATAAGCTGCCACACAACACTGAAGAATGAAGGAAGAGCGAGACCGTCGGCAAACATTTTTATTTATGCCGTTCTGCCTTGTCCCCTTCGCCCTGGGTGCGTGTTTGCTTTGTGTCAACTTAAATGCAAAAGAACACAGAGGGAGGGGGAATGAAACTAACTATAATAAACAAATGTGCAGGCTTAAGTAAATATTTAAACAGGAGACATGAAGCGAATTACGGACCTTCCGAGCCACGAGTAGTGGCTGCTCCGTGAAGGACGGATGCTAAGTGGATTACCCAGAGTGTGGATAAAGTGTCACAGGACTTGAACTAATGATTCCTGAAACTGATATCTGCCTAAGATAAATACTTAGGTTCCAACTTGGTGACGTTATGTTCATTTAGATTTTCCATGTCTCCAGAAATCTTAATGATGCAACCAAAGTTGAGCGGTTTTTTAATATTGAAATAAAACTATAAAGTGCTCTTGTTGCATCTATTAAAAATAAATATATAAAAGGAGAATAAGTAACAAAGTTAAAATAATAAAGTGTATGTAAAGTGAACAGTAGCGGCCGCCAAGTAGGGGTGCTTTAAATTCAAAAGATTGTTTCTAGCAATCTGAAAAAGGTGTGTTCGCTATATATATAGCTAGAAGATTTAACATTATAGTCTTATCAATCGCTGCTATATCATCCAGTTGTTGTTGGCTAAGAAAAGCCAGCTTGGTTACTTCTATTTACCGATTGTCAAGATTATGTTAACTTAGCTTAACTCTCATAGTCGCTGATCTATCATTAATAATCATTAAACCGGAGGTTAGATGTAGGCTTTAGGGATTCAGAAATGCCATCCCTTTTGGTTGGCACTAAGTTAAAGCATCCTTGTACCCTATTAAGTGATGTGAGTACCAAAAAAAATTAAATGATTGCTTGTCAATCCACATCCTCTGTACTCTAACAAAGTCATACTCAAATTTAAGCCAATGTACTTCTTGTATGCAAAAAGCCGCGATTAGATAATATTTGAACTTAATCCTAATGATTCCCATTGGTATGTAAAACAAAAGCTGGCAGATAAGACATTTATTTTCTGATTTCTAGTGAAACTGAGAAAGGACATGAACACACACTCTCTCTTTCTCTGTCTGGCCAACAAGCCATATTCAATGAGCATCAGGAAGAACTTCTAGCTGCAGATGCGACTGCCCTCTGGAAAGATCCTCTGGGGCATCGACACCGGCACGTAGAAGGGATTCGTTTTAATGCGAGAACGGCACCTGAGCTGCGAAAAAGGACACACACGCAAGAGGAAACCAAAAAAGGGTAACTAAACGGTGCTTCTTGCTGCAAAGGCCCTGGGCTTCGCATTTCAAACAGTGCGTCTCAGTACTGTAAATGTCCATTGACTAATAAACGTTCATTGAATACAGAATTAGATGTATAAAGGCACTGTTAACCTCATATTAAATTGCTTTCAAAACGCCTACCCACTTCAAGTACACCTGAGGTCAGGTACTACAAGTTAATACTTCTAGGCTTTGCAGACTTAAACGGTAGATGACGCTATAATGTACTTGGTCTTTAAATGCTTACAATACTTTTATTCATCAAATTGCTAATACTTTAGATTTCATCGTCTTTTTTTATACATGAATTTTAATATTTATACGGAACGTTCAAAATACCCCTGCAATCCAGCTGAGAGAAATGCCAGTTCGCTTATCCATATGAAGGGCACCTTAGTGCTATTTCGCTAACCGCAGCCGTGGCCGTGTGCGACAGATTGTCCTTAGGATAACCCCTCGGGGAGAAAGGACACTCGACACACGCGCAGACCGCTGATGACTGGCTAATTGCGGACTTTGCTAAAATTAATTTCCCAGCTTCTAATAATATCACCCAAAGGAACGTGTTGTCGGAAGGAGAGGATGCGGAAGTGAATATGGAAGGGTGCTGATACTTGTCGTTGCACGTGTTCAAAGCGGTGAATGCGTAATCTATTTGGGTTACACCTCGCTGATGGTGAAAATTTTGCTTTGAGCCACACAGTTGTTGTTGTCATTCGTCATTAGGCATCCGTATTTTGTCATCTGTTATTTCGAAACTATTTATAGGCAAAGGGCCCCCAGTGAACGACTAATCGCCGTAATTATCCTTTATGAAGAACAAACTTACTAATTCAATTTCATCCGCTGGCTGGGCAGGATCTCACTTGGCACATAATTGATTTAACCAGCCGTAATAATTGAAAATTGCTTTTAATTGTTTTTGCCAGAGGCGGACAAAGTGAGTACTGACGACACTTGAAGCCCGTCATGTGCGAAATGTGTTGTACTCGATTTATAGCATGTCGCATTTGATTGGATTAACAAGAAAGGATTTGGTCGTGTACGGCAGTTGAAAGGGGCTTAAAAGCCAATAAAATTCCATATCTCCATTGATAGTTTACAGTTCTATGACTGATTTAATCAATGAAATGGCAATGGAATCTGAAAAAAGTAAGAATTAAGGAGGCCACACAGATTGCATGTAGTTTGCCGTTAACAATCATTTTCTTCTGATAGGATTCCCTACAGACAACGACTTTTTGCGCGGCATAAGTATTTTGACAAAACAATTAAGTAAAAGCTTGGTAGTTGTTGAGCACGTCCAACGCAACGCTTGAATTTAACAGTTTGAATATTTATCAATAATACAAAAAACTCCGATTCATTAAAATGCATTTTAAGTCATGGGTAACAAGAAAAGAAGCTAACTTCGGCACGCCGAAGTTTGTATACCGTTGCAGAGTGCAATTGAATTTTTATACTTTTGCAGGGTTTTATAATTTTAGTCAGAAGTTTGCAACGCAATGAAGGAGCAGTTCCGACCCTATAAAGTACAGATATTCTTAATCAGCCTCAACAGCAGAGTCGATCTAGCCAGTCGGCTGTCCGCCTGTTTCTAATGTCCATCAAGTTAGCAGGGCAACTTTGGAAAATCAAAATTTTGATTATGCCATAATTTGCCGTTAATTATTCGTAAAAGAAAAATTTTGCCGTTCAATGTGTTTTTTTTTGTGTCCTGCTAAGTTAATATCAAGCTAGCAGGGCAACTGAAAAGTTCAACGTTTCCAAAAATTGTTTAAATTTTTATTACTATTTTTAAAATTTGCCCAATTTTTGCAAAATTAAATCTGAAATTCTAGTTTATCATATAACGCTCAAAACAAAAAAAAAAAACTGTTTAAAAACTGACAGACCAGCTTGCGTATTCTTTATAGAGTCGGAAATGATTCTTTCAATACGTTGCAATCTTCTGACTAAAATTAAAATATCCTGCAAGGGTTTAAAAATGCTGAAAAGCAAAACTCAACGCTGGATTTAAAATAAAATAAATTGAACAGGCCCAGGCGCAAAACAACGCTTTGTAAAGACAGAATTCTTCTACGGAAATTGATAAAATATATTTCTCTTAAGTCTTAATCCGCTGCAAATTAGCGTCATTTCAACCGCAAATGATCCAAGAAGTTGGTAAACAATAAATGTGCGCACAACCTGTGGACGATTATACTAACTGGACTTAAAGGCACTAAGAGCTAAGGGTATAACATATATTCCAATAGCAAATAACCTAAAAAAAAAACGAAAAACTTCTGAATAAGTGCTTTATAGACAAATAAAGGATCTCTTATGTAAAAAGCGTAAAAATAAAACAGGACTATCAAATCTTCAAAGGCAAGAAACAGGGCCCGCTTGGGGTGACTTTGTTCCCAATAAGGTTTTGGTGAACCCAAGACTATATTTTGGAGGTCCCAAACGATAATTGGCAAATCATTTATTCTGCAGCAGGAGTATCCCCATGCCAAAAAAAAAACCCAGATGGTTATCAATTTTCGAAAAGGACGTTGGCGTTACAACGAGGTTATATATATTCCTAAGTTGCTCATTATTATTATATATTAATTATGCGTTTTTAAGGTTTATATTAGCCGTATTTGGCATCTGAATAAGAACTCTCTGTAAAGCCCTTTAAAAGTTGTAATAAAGACTTCCCAGCGATTATTTTGTCAAAATGATTGTGTCGACTAGTGCATATTTTCGTAAAATAAACTAAGAGATGTATTTAAATTATTAAATACTATTTATTCTTTCCCATTGTACTTTAGATGTCTCTTAAGATGGCCAGCTTCAAGTAGATTCCAGTAAAGCAGTCCGGCCCATTTGACTTCGACTTCAAAGCAATCCTGTAAGGTGTACGATCACGCAAGCTTTGAATATATTTACCTTGGTGTAGCTCTCCGTGGATCTGATGTCGTTTATGGTCCATGGCAGCATGGAGGCGGAGTAGCGCGGATCGACGGACGCACTGCCGCGATAAGTGAGCGAGACCAGGCGCGTTTTCATCTCGTTTATCACCCTTTTTTTTCAACGGACGTGTTTATTAGTTCGATTTTACTCACTGCCGTGTGCTTTGTCTGTACGATAAACCGTTAAAATTGTTGGCCAAATTGAGTTACGGGCCATTTATTGACTTTGCATTTTTTTTTCCCGTTTCGCAAATAGCTTTTTAATCGAGTTTTCTGAGTTTTTGGTAGCGTGCTATAGAGTAGAATCGAAATCAATATTTAGTGGACGAGCGGCGAGGTTTTCGCATTTCCTGCTAAGGCAGCGGGAGTTGATGGTGGAATGCGGAGTTCGTGAGCTGAATGAGTCACTAAAAATAAAATGGAGGCGGAAGGGAAAGACAGCCCTTGAAGCGGACAATGACCACCTGACTGCGCCTTCTGCGGGAAAGGATCTAGTGGTGTTCCCCGACCAAAGGAAGACATCCGAGAAATTATTATCAGTATTGATTTTTTGCGCAGCCGTCTTTGTTTTTTTCACATATTTATGCACACACATTCGCGCACAGGCCACGCTCGTTACAATGAACTGACGACTATAGGCGTTACTTTATGGTTAATACAACGTTTAAAGGCCATTTAATGCAATTTTTATGAATATACATGTTGTTTTTATGCAATCAGCAAAGATGCTTAGTTTGGAAAAATCAAGTATTTGTAAAAGAATTCCCATTTTATGATGGTTTTATCATCATAAAACACAATTTTAAACACTGTTTCTGTGTGACTCTAAGTTATGTTAAATACAGACTGTAATTGTTGAAATTAAAAATTAAAAAAAAAAAACAAAAAAAAGAAGATTAACTAATAGTTATACATTAAGAGCGCGCACTGTAAACATTTTTTTCCTTTAGCATTAGAAGGAAACATTGGCGAAGAGGGTGAAAAAGGGGGGAAGCAGGAGGATGAGGATGAGAATGCGGACAAGCAACCACCAGACCAAGTAGACAAAAACACGAGACGGCAAGCCACCCCAATGAAGGAATTTACTTTTGCATAAACTTTTTGCTTTTTACTTTCTACTTTCGTAAGGTTTCCACCTCCCCTCGCCAAACACACACTAAGCCACGGACCAATACACGAATAGTTTGACACAACGTGTGTGTTCTGCGCTTCTTTATTGAGGAATTTTTGCAACCGAAAACACGTTGAAATGCCACCAAATTCCGCTGAGCACTGACACTCAGGCTTAATTCGCGACAGCACAGCATTTCTCTATGTAGAGTCCTTCGTCCTGGCGCCCGATTGATTGTGTTTGCTGCGCACGCGCGTGCCTGCCAACGCTGGCCTTAATCAAACGAGCTATTGTCCACATCACTGGCACTCGCGGAATTATTTGTCCAGATTAATGTGTGTGCCGGCTGGTTTGTGCTTCTGGGGAGGAAGCAAGCTGAGTTCAAAACAAATGCACAATTTTCAAATTGTTTACAGGTAAGGTAAAGCAGTGTGACCGTTGCACATAAAACTAAATAATACCAAACTCGCATATTATGCTTGACCCAGCTGGCAAACAGCTGACAGATCAAAAGTGTCAAATCAAAAGTATGTTACAACTGTAACAGCGGTTTTTCGTTACGTTAGTCCTAGGCTTTAGCTTTTTCCCATAAGGATCGATGTTGAAGAAATATCTCAACATTTTACGGACTTTTTGACGTGATAGTTATGCGATGGGTTTTCGGAGCGGTACTGAACTACTGGCATTCTTTGCGAATTATGACAATGATACATTTAAATATGAAGGCACTGAAGCTAATAGATAGATATCAGTGGGAAAGAGTCATAATCTTCTTGTGTACGCATTGCCACCGGCAATTTTCGGACTTTTTTGGACCTTCCTCACGGCTGCATTTTTCAGTCATTATAGAAAAGCACCCAACAATTTTTAAGTTCAAGTGTTTCATTATCCAGCGTTCCACTCCGGACGAGATTATTCATCCATGTTGCAACGACTGACATTCGGCCGTACTAGAAGGTTGTTGTCCTGGGAAATTGGAAAATTTTAGAATCTGGTCCCTCCAAAATCTGACACTTTATACGGTGTTCTACGCAGTCATCAATTTCTGAATTTTGAAAGATGATAAAACTCCGAATCTAACACAGCGCAATCCACCATCCGAGAACAGATGACTTAGTAGCTGTTACACATCAAAACATAAGCAACGATTTCACAGTATGACAAAATTTAAAAAAAATCTTGAACCTGAACGCTGAAGTCGAATGTGGGGTGTATAACGATATATGTGTATTTAAAAATATTGATATAAATTCAAGACACGATATGTCCTAGTTTACTAAGGATTATTCCAAGTTTTAAAATCTGAAGGGCAAGAACAGTACTTTAATATGCCGTACCGATTTTTATACTATCGAGTATAAAAATCCTCAAAAGTACAAAAAAAAAAGAGCGTATTTTCTGTACTTACTCGGTAAAATATCTCGAAAACCAGACGTCCAGAGATTTTCTGAGGTCGGATTCGGAACTGATAGCTTACGGAGCATCCGTCCAGAGAAAATGACAGCTCAATAATACAACAACCAGTTTTTCCGGGGAAGTCAAAGAACTTTAATATGGCTCGATTAAGATGGGAAGCTCAGTAATCATATAATACTCTAGATTTTGAATGGCGTACAGCTTGCCCTAGCAGATCGTGGCGACAACTTACTTGCAATTGAGTTCTTTCAAACCCTGAGTAGGTTAATATAAGTCAAGAAACAATTAAGATTAAATGTTAGAATTCAGAAGGTCGCTCGAGTCTTAATGACCACTTGCAAAGCTGAGGATTGAATATCGTTGAAGCAATAAAGCAGCTAACACGTTTTGCTGACTGCCTCCGTATCCGTATCAGTGTTTCCATCTATGTTTGAAAAGTCCCGAAGACTGTGTGTTCGATTCTCCTCTGAAATGCCTGTGTGATCACTTTTTTTATACCCTAGCCTTTTTCGTAGTTCCATTTCTACGCAAACGAATCCTTTAGTTTTAAAGCTGAATGAAACTTTGCAGATTGTCTTCTATATACTCTCACTAATATATAAGTCGGAATGATTTCATCTATCTATATTTGTACATATATAGAACATAAAGTGGATTTTTTTT